>LIEC01011789.1:128356-273305 GCA_001925005.1 Drosera capensis
CCCAAATTCACCATACCTGATAATCCCTCAATCCAACGAGAATAATATCCCCGGCACCGATCCAAACCTTCTTGTGCATCTTCCCACGGATATGACACATCCGCCTGGTGTTATCGATGCACTGCGCCTCGCATCGCCCGTTCCCCAGCATCTTGATCACCTGCGCGTACTCTTGTCCGTCCTCCTTGAACACCAGCTCTCGTTTCTCGTCGTCCGCCTCGTTCTTTCCTCTCTTCCTGTTCTTGCCTCCCTTTCCCTTGTTCTTCGGCATCTCGGATTTCAATTGATTCTCCGGTGGCGGCGGCGGCGGAAACCTAGTGGATGTTCGTGTTCGTAGTTTTTGTGTTGTGGTTTGATGTTCGTGTTCGTGTTCGTGTTCGTGTTCGTAGTTTTTGTGTTGTGGTTTGATGTTTGTGCTGTCGTTGTTGTGGAATGGGTGGGTGGCGTTGAAGGTACGGGGTTGCGTGATGGATTTGTGGACCTGAAAGACGATATTGCCCTTGGTGAAATGCTGTTATTACTACCGTGGGTCTATAGATTATGTCCAAGGAGGGAAATCAAACTTTTTTATGCTGTTATTACTACCGTGGGTTTATAGTATCAATATGATTTTTATGCAGCAGCATCGAACGACTATTTAACATAAAAGATCCGACTAAGATACCTTATTGAATGCGTTCACGCAATTATCATCATGCGCTTCGATCTCAAACCTAGAGTTTGAATATTGTATCAAAAAGATTTTAGATATTTTCGACGATTGTCATACCCGTTAATAAAAATCTCATATAATTGAAATTCATACACCTTAAGTTGTTGAGTTTTTTTTGCTCACGATTATGCTTTTCATTTATAGGTATACACTCAGCTACCCTTAAAGGGTGATAGTGTGAGGTTGTATTAATGTAAATGGTCTTACATATTTTATAACATCATATCATTTCAAATGTCTATTCTTACGTAATATAACATTTGGTCTGTACTACTATTTGTATTAATGTTGTAACTTAAACAGACATTCAAAACTGTAAATGATTAATGTTAATACTGTTTATAAATTTCTTGATTTCTATACCTCTAAACAGCATAACACCCACGTGTCATTCAGCATGAAAATCGGGGCGTTACAAAATCCTTCTTATTTGTTACTCGATTTATGAAGTATAAGAACTTATAAAGAAACTATTGTGTTGTTGATCAAAAATACGATAAAATGACATTTCAAATAACACATGTGAGTAGTCAATGTACACTCGAAAATATATGAGTATACATCTAAGAGATCACAGGCATCACCATGCAAACATCTTTGGGTTGAATGCATGACATGCAGTTATAAATCTTGAACATAGGATATGAGAATTAAACAGATAATCTATCATATTTGGATGTATAGATCTCAATTACGATTGTCTCTCAACCATATGCTAACCTCCTATTTTTAACAAAAAATCATCTTCTCATGAAGAATGATTAAGCATTAAACAAGAGACAAACTATAAACTTATGAGATACATTTCAAAAATACGGATAAGAAAATCCCTTTGGTGACTACAACTCAAATCTGAAAATTTTCAAAATAATCATTTTAAATTACTCACATAACTGGAGTATGGGTTAACAAGGAGAATTTGATGGAGTATATCAAACATTAAAACACACATGTTAATAATGTCATTATATCTTAATGTGCATAAACTGCATCGTTAATGTCATTGATCTTTATATTTTACATGTCATCCAAAGATGGATCTAGACATATTCGTCTAACGAAACAAGGTCATGGACACAATACAGATGTCCATAAAAATAAAACAGCCCAAAATAAATATTCAATGGGTTATTCGTATAGCTTAATAGAAAATTTCAAAACTCAACTCAAAACATATATTTTATTACAATATGTGATTAGTCCAAACAGGATACAACTCATAACACAATGATCACCCGTTAAGAGGACGTGTTGCCCAATCATCAAGGAACCATGCTTAACATATTTAACCCAAATATAAAGGCATAGTTTTAATAAATCTTTAAATTTATATCTTCAAGGAATTTTTGAATTAATTGATCGATCCATCCAGATGCAATTTATAATATTTCGTTGCCCAATCATAATCCAACTTAGCACAAACAAATGTGGAAGTCAATTTTGTAGGTTAATTAGCCAATTGTGCCCAACACCAATAATATAAATCAGAGATTTTTTAGTGAACAAGCTAAGTTTTTAATCCCAAACTTGCGACTTGATTCATGCCTATATTGGATTTGGTCTTGATGGGTTCTATATGAGTTAGATATAGTTAGTGAACAGGTTCCAAGACTAGCAGTACATACATCAATTGTGGAACATTATACGCACAACTAATATACTCATGCAAAAATCAAACTCACTTAGGTTAATTCATATTCTTCCTTCAGAAACATAGGTTTCTCACCAGAGATATTACCTCGATAAGAAAAAAAAAATCACCATAATACTAGAACATGAATTCTATCTCAAATCCATATCAGAGGAAAAACTAGTTCAATAGGAGTTATAAAGCTCTGGATTTTAAGATGCATAGCATATCATAAACATAAATTACATGAGACGGGTTCCTTAAGTCGGCCACAAAAACTTATACCAGCGTCCCTCACTCGTTGCAATTTTAACTAGAAATCGCATCGCTCATATAGCTGCATCGTTGCTTGAAAATAAAAGACAAGACCACATAAGATAGATCCTTATCATGTTTAAGTTTCCAACTTTATGAGATATTGATAGTTTTAGATCTCACGTGCTTAACTTGGTGATCTCAATTTTCCAGAGAAAGATCCACAAGATTCAAGGCATAATCTTGTATTATTGTCAGGGAGGCTTTATAACAAAAAAAATTAATCTTTCAGATTATTGTCCTGTTTAAGAGCAAATTGGGACTACTATAATCCCAATGTAAAGCCAGTTCTCTATTTCGATGGTTTCAAAGTTTACCAAAAATAAAGCTTTTATGGTCACATGTAAATTTTGAGATCATAATTTGACTGTTACGGAGCACCAAATTCGCAGATCTGTCTCTACTGATCTCACAGATCGTGCATTGGTTTTATTTGGACGAATACAATTATTCCAATTTTCGACAAAAAAATGATATTTGCAAAAACTCAGGAAATCAATCAAAGATCCATGAGATCAGTTTTCAGATTGATCGATTATGTTGTACAAAGTCAAAGCCATCAGTTTATATATATGCTTTCAAATCGACCTATAAGATTCGAAACTAATTTGAAAAGTTGCTCAAAAAACTTGAATCTCTTGATTGACTCGGAAACAGATTTAGGGTTCCTTAGCCGGAAAAGAGAACCATGGAAAAACCAAATAATCAATTTCTGAGATCAAATCGCTAATCGAGTTTCAAGCTCTTAAAAGTATACTAGATTTAATCTATGTTTGTTGTGATATCACATATAGAAAAATCCGATCAGAACTAATTAGATCTGTAAAAATAAATCACTAAATAAACGACGTTAACAGACTCCACTTTGCTAATGTCGTTGACGGACTCCACTTTGCTAATGTCGTTGACGGACGATATAGATGAATAACCATATATAACACAATTGGGGTTAAAAAAATAACGTAATTGACATATATAAAAACAATTATTGGACCTAATCATTACGAAACAATAAATATCTACCCAACCCATACTAATCAATCCTATTTTAGACTGAAATAATTGAGACATCCCCAATTAATTATCTCTACAACAATTAATATAACACACATGTAGATTTAAAGATTAAACCTAACACATACAAAGACAGATTACAAACAGCTAACCATAAATCCAGCGAACTTAAACATCTGCTTCGGCTTGGACAATACAGCCGATAAACCGAAGCGACTAAACAAAAAGCCAAGAGTCAAACCAAGTTTCAAAAAAGTACAACAAGAGGCTAAACATTCGGGTTAGTTCGTAAGGGTAAGCTCGGCTCGGAGATGCAAGACGCCGTTTATGAAAAAGGGGCTATCATCACCCATAAACGGCTTCCAGGACATGCTGAACAGGTTGCGGTAGCCAACCGCCTTGCCCCCGGTGAACGTGTAGTTGCCTTTATACTTGCTCATGAACTCCTCCGAGGGATTCTGCCTTGCTGCAAATTCATAGTCCACGGCGAAGCTGATTGAACCCTTTTCCTGCATCCCCAGGAACAGGCCAAAGCAATGGAAGGAGCTCTGTTGGTCCATGTTGCAGTGAGCTGAGAGGAAGAATCCTTGCCCCCCGAGATGAAATGCCTGGGAATACACTCTCCCAGTAGGGAATAAACTTTCGCACTCTTCTTTCTTCAAGTCCAGGTAGACAATGCATTGTGAACGGGGTTTGTCGAACTCCACCACTTTGACGGGTCTGTACTTGTAGCCTCGCTCCACAAAGCGACGATTGGTGGCATGAGAATCATCTGCTGCTAGAGTTCGTTGCCTGTGTGGGGCCTCGGCCTTGAAGAAGACAGCATCTAGAACGACCTTGGTTGCCATTTCATGGTCAAAATCGGGGAAGGTAAGTACCTTTCTTAGCTTCCTGCAGGTCATGTATGGGAAGCGGATCAAGCGCATCAGTCGTTTGGAAAGAATTTCACGGCGCTGCTCCAATTTTGGGTACTTGAGCCTGGCCCACTTCAGCACAAAGTCGTGTACGGAATCTTCTGATGCCACCTGAAGCTCATCACTTGAGAGCACGGTCTCAATCCCAGAAATGGGCAAAGACAATAACTCATCTTGGGACCTAGAAAATCAAGTTGTAATCGATAAATACATGACCGTGAAGCGTACGAAAAAGATCGGAGATCAGCCATACCACAGAGTTATTGGTACCATGAAGGCACAACTTACTTGGTTAAGTCCTTGAAACGATTGACAAGGTACTGTTTTGCTGCATCAGTCAATGGTTGAACAGCTTCACCCATCGAGATACTAGATGGAAGATCCAAGTAAAGCAATGCCGCTTCAGGGGTCATGGGAATGTTCCTAAGCAGACGGCCACAATGTCTCATGCATGAAGCAACCTCAAACTTGTCTGCTGCCATCAGCACATCTAGAATGGCGGGGGCGGTGCTTGCAGTCAGGGTATTGCTATACATGAAATTCAGCAGCTCCATCAAAGCAGTTTCCTCTGCCCAGCAATAATCGAAACAACCATCAGTCCGATCACTCAAATGGCAAATGCATGTAACATACATACAAACTGAACGGTGTTTATTAGGATAGTGGCTTTTATGTAATCGAAGAATATAATTTGAGGGTAAAGAATGCTTTCTGTACAACCCAGTGTTAATACGCGTAGCAGCTTGAATTTCATTACTAAATTCAGACTTTAGACTCCCAAGCACTCACAACAAATCAAATGACAAACCAGATGCATTTATTCTCAACGTGACGTGCCTCTGCTCCGACTCTCTCATACCATTAGAGAACAACTGAAAAGAGAAAAAAAATGAATGCAAAAGAAGTCTGTTAAATAAAACCAGGAAGCCGATATTGCAGGATGTTGCAGATGACCAAGTGCCATCCTCTACCTTGTAGAAAAATGGGCTTTTGGCAGCTAAAATGGGGGAGCTGATGTGTAAAGTTTTGACTCTTAGCACTGAAGAACAGTCCATGCTCCAAGATGAATCGTTGCTATTGGCTGCTACATCTTTGACAAAACAACCGATTATTATTTAGAGACGAGCAGCAGCAGAGTTAAACGATGCAACAAACTTTGGTATCAAAGGATACAACAAATGTTACACAATGAACTAGCTACATTGACATGTGCTGCTTACATTTGTTGTAATGAAGAAGAATATAACTACAGTTCTTATTGCATATAGAATAACAGATATGGCTCACATTCTGAGCTTCTTATCATCTTTTCAATCCATAAACACATGAAAAAGGTTCTTGACTTCTGAAAGGTCCTAATCTCCAAGCACTCAATTCATGGTGTTCAGCCAAAAGACATTCGCCATTCACATCCCTCGAATCCAGATCGGATATTTTATCGAGGCAGAAGAAGGGAGAAAAGCAGCAAAGAGGAGATATCAAGTAAATTTTTGTCATAACAAATGATTAGAAATAGTTTAACTTATTTTGATCCTTTGAAGCTAGCAATCTGCCTCCTCAGGACTATGATACTGCATACCATATTCAAAAGGAGGAGGACGGATCCTCTGCAGTCTGTAGTGGGGCATTAACAGCCCTTGGGTTGAAAAACACCAAGGTTGATTTTTTTCCATCCCCTCAAACCTCCATTGCATCCAAGAGCCGTAAAATGAAACAGATACACCATAATGTATTTGCAATGCCCAAAATGCAACTTAAAGCAGATAAAGATGATTGTAACTCTCAAGGAAATTCAAGGTTCCTTGCTACTGCATCATGAATGTCGCATCAAAGATTACGATGAGATTATGAGTTAGATATTAGTACTATCGAAGAGAAAGTCCTGACACTCTTATAGTCAAAACCTAAATATTAACGCATGACAAATCCTGAAAAGAACAAAATACAAATCATACCATTAGATCTCATATACCTGAAGGTTCATCTTCACCCATGAAATCAGCTTCATCATCATCATTATCATAGGCTAGGACATCATCAGTGTCAGGTTGATTTAGTACCTGCTCCTCAGCATCTACAGCAACATCTGTAGCTAATACAATATAAGCAAATAAATGGCATCAATGACCACTTCCATGTTATTGAGATATAAAGCAGGAGATACACAGTTTAACCACAGTGAAGCTGAGACCAGCGAAAAAGATGCAATGTAGAAATAAGGAGATCTCCAGACAATTCCGGTCAAGTATCATCACAGTGGTCAAGATGAAGATGCACGCCCAAAACCAAGATCCAAATTTACATTGCTAGAGGAGAAGAGGTTGAGGGTCTGTTCAGAAACGTAAAATTCCATTCCACAGAACGTGAAATATCGAATTACTTCATATATGTATGACACAAAAATAGCTACACAATGGTGGAAAAACCTCTACCGGCTAACATGGAGCTCAGAAGCTCATGCCTCAAATCTCAGGTTGTTTTAATCACAGGTTCAGAGTTCTCTCCCAACAATATCGCAATATACAAGGTAAGATTTTCTTCAAACTTCCTTCCCAGATCCAAGCATCGGTCAAATGTGCGCTTTTGGCACTATGCGAATAAGTAAAAGAATAAACCACCTGTGCTTACTATAATACTATGCACGAGGTAAGATTTTCAACCCCTGAAGCAATTAGCCACTGTTAAATTATGAATAAAAATCACCCTGCACTGCCAACAGCAGCGGCTTATTACAAATTTTCGCAGCAAGATTGTTCAATTTTTCAAAACACCATGAACTGCAGCTCAAACAAGGTCAAATACCCGTGCAAGGCAGACAACAGAATAGAACACATTCCGCTACTCTCACCAAATCTCCTACGCCAATTAAGCTGAGGCATATCACTAAACATGAGAAAAAACTTTCATTTCCATCACATTACCCACCAAAAAAAAACAAAAACTCACTGACTCCTAAAACAAAATTCAAGCAAGCCCGCATCTACCTTGAACACACTCGCACACAAAGCACATAAGCCAGCACTAGCACATTTCAATCTCAATACCCACAATAACGCGCGCGCGCACACAGACGGAAAGCACTCAAACCAACACCAGCACATTTCAAGCTCAACAACAACCACAACAGCATCAAAATCACAACAACACAATGTACACAAAAGAAGCAAGGTATAATCAACCCCTCACCACAATCCATCCTCAGACCCTCTCTCCTCCGCTTACAATTCCTCGCCCAATCAGCTAAACTACTCGAACCCTGCCATTCCCCCTTCGAATCCGACTCCCCCGCCATGATCTCGATTTTCAGCACCCGATCCGAGAAATTACTGTCATCGAAAGCGAATCCGAAGTTCGCCACCTCGTTCTCCACCACGGGCACCACCTGCTGCATCGTCGTCGCCGCCGGCATCTGCTGATTCTGATTCATGTCGGACATCTCCGCCGTCGTCGGATCGAAGAGGTCTTCGCCGGAAACACTCATCTTCGGAGCAGAGAGGCGATTTGGTGGAGAAATTTGAGGACGAATTCAAAACCCTAGGAGAGAGAAAATGAGGAGATTAATGGTGAATTGATCGTAGTAGCTGAGGAGGAGGAGGAGAAGTCGTTGTTTTCGAGATTTTGAATTTTTGTGGAAATGTGTCTAAATATCTCATTGTTTATTGTCTAATTTGGGGAGAATTTATTACACGAAATACTACGTGAAATTAATTTGATGAGTAAATAATATTTTTTAAAAATAATGAATATAAATAAAGTTTTAAAAAAATCGAATATTTTAATTATATTAATATAAACTTATTATTGATAAAAAATAAATTTCATAATTAAATTCGAAGTAATATAATCGAAGGGAGTAATATGATTGAATTCGGATGGTTTTCCTTCGAAAGTCCGTTAGAGAGATGATAAAAAAAAAAAAAAAAAAAGATACAAAAATCAAATTGAGATTTATATAAAAAAAAATACAAGAACTTACATCCCTAATCTCAGTATTATTACAATAAATTGATTTGGTGAGCAAATTTAGGTGTTGATTGACCTTGTGTAAAATGACATCAATGACCTTGTGTAAAATGATATCAATTACTCATAATGTATAAAATTCAAATGACTTGGAAGTCCGAGCGAAGCTTTGCATGTATTTTAAGGTCAATTGTGACTAGAGAATGCTATCAAGAACCGTTAAGATTCATAATTGGTTTTATTATCGATTTTGATAAAATTGATTTTTTCTTGATAGATCAACCGATAATGATATGAGATCACGAATTCGATCCTAATATTATCTTGAAAGACTAACGTACTTATTGTCTAATATCGCTAATTTCTTTGAGAGGTACTTTGAGAGCCGCAATAGCTGATTGGATTAGCGCAAAAAACTAGACTCGAACTGTGCTCGATAAACCACAGTAACTAACTTCAGGTGACTTAGCTTCTCGAAGTTTAACCTTTGGGCGAGATCGAACGCTGTCACTTTATTAATGAGACTCGCTAGCTATCTCAAAACTGAAGTTTCCAATACTGACAGCAGCAAAAGCTGATGCTATCGTTGTTGCTCCGTTACCAATTGTTCTAAACCTTTTTCAATCTTATGGCCTACAAATTCGTAGCTCACACCTATCCAAAATAATATTGTAATATATATTTAAGATAATCATTAAATATTATTATAATTGATTAGTTTTTTTAATAAAAAGATATATAAACACACACACAAAAACGAGAGTGTGTGTCTTGACACACCGTATGTCAAGTAATGATCAAGATTTAAAGATTAAAACATGATAATTTAATCTCAACCCTCATAATAGCACATGATGAAATATATAGAACATATCACATTTAGTAACCTTTTCGCACAAAAAAATACTAAAACAATCATCATGTGTTATAATATATCCACTATTTTTTCTTATAATTGATACAGTAAGTCTCATTATCATCATAAAAATATTCTTTCTTCACAAAATTTCATACAAATTTAACATACAAATAAATCCATGTATCTACTAAACCGTTGTCTATATTTTGAAACGGATGGAGTATTATAAATATATAATGTTAAATAAGACCCTTTTTTGTGTGGTAAATTGGACATGATGGCATAGTTATGAGATCCGGACCGGGGGTCGATTCTGCTAAGGTCTCGGGTCAATGGATCATTGGTTCAACTGGTCGAACCATCGGTTCTATCATTTTGATATTATTTTATTTTGATTACTATTAATACAAATTTTTTTTACCAAAATGTAATATCTATAAGTTCGATATAAGCAAAAAATTTATTTATGTAAATTATTTGTGGTTTTTAAAATTTTATATAGGTTTGTAGTAATTGTTTTTCTTTTTCCGATTGATTCATCCGGATTTTCACATGGTTTGATCGGTTTTGGTCGGATCAAATTGGGTCAATTGCATGTTAGATTTTTTAATCAAACCGACTAGACCAAATTATTGGGTCACGGTTGAACCGGCGGGATCTGCCCGATTTTTATAACTATGCCTGATGAGTTTACTACTTAGGCCATGATTCCACATGAATCGAAATGTGTAAATATCATTCTTCATTTGTTGGCACTAGTAGACAGTTATTCCCTCCTCCGAAATAAATTGTGAAAGGTTGACTTAATACGATAATTAAGAAATGTTTAATTTTATGAATCTTTATCATTTTATCCTTGTGTATATGAAAAGAAAAGTGTGAGTGTAAGAAAAGAGAAAAGTTAATGATAAAGGTGATAATGTGATATAAAGTAGGAGTATTTTGGATTTTTTTAAGTTTTTAAGGTTTTTTTTTATGAAAACGTTGCAATTCATGTCGCAATGCATTTGAAACGGAGGAAGTATACTACAGTGCTAAATCTACTCATGTGCTGTGTGAATGTGCCGGGGTAAACAAATCTGAGATACTTACTATGGAAGAGGTATACATGCCAAAAAGCATATTCATCACTGGAGCAGCTGGTGTTGTGGCCTCTCATGTCGTTAATCGGTTCGTCGAGAAATACCCCGATTATGAGATAGCCGTGATAGACAAGCTCGACTACTGTGCTAACCTGAAGAATCTGAGTCCCTCTTGGTCATATAAGAAACTAAAGTTCTTCAAAGGTGATATAAATGACTATGAACTCGTCAACTTCATACTGAAAACAGAATCCATAGATACGGTAATGCACTTTGCAGCGCAAAGCCATGTCGACGACTCCTACGGCAATACTTTTGCCTTCACCAAGAACAACGTCAACGGCACACATGTTCTGCTAGAGGCTTGCAAGAACATGAAACACGAACAAATAAGACGGTTCATCCACGTCAGCACGGACGAAGTGTATGGGGTGATGGAATTGGATGCTTTAGAAGGAAACTTGGAGGCTTCTGAACGCTTGCCAACCAACACCTATTCTGCAACAAGAGCAGGAGCAGAAATGCTGGTCATGGCGTACCATAGATCATATGGATTTCCGGCCATAATCACCAGAGAAAACAATGTGTATGAGCCACATCAGTACCCCGAAAAGCTGATACCGAAGTTCATCCTGCTAGCCAGGAAAGGAAAGCCTCTAACTATCCATAGCGATGGATCAAACCTAAGGTGTTTTCTATATGCTGAAGATGTTGTGGATGCCTTTGAAGTTATCCTTTACAAGGGTGAAGTTGGCAACGTGTATAATATAGGGACGGAGAATGAATTCACCGTGCTCAATGTGGCGAACAGCATTTGTAGGTTCTTTAGCCTTGAGCCAAGCAGAATGATAAAGTTCGTCAGGAATAGACCACTCAACGACAAGAGGTACTGGATTGATTTCCAAAAGTTGAAGAAATTGGGATGGTATCAGAAAACTAGCTGGGAGGAAGGCCTAAAGAAGACGATAGAGAGGTACGATAGCAACCCTGATTGGTGGGGCGATATCTCGAATGCCTTGCTTCCACATCCTGAATCACATTCAGAGGTCCATTGGCTTTCAGCGCAATGGTTCTATCAAGTTCTTGATCCATGGGAGGACGGGGTGGATAGGAGGCCTACTTGGTAAGATTTGTGAGAAGGAAGGCATACCATTTGAGTATGGAAAGGCGCGGTTAGAAGACAGGATGCAGCTCTTAGTCTATAAAACCAAGGCCTAACCAACCCACGTCCTGAATGCAGCTGGACTGACTGGTAAGCTTAGCGCGGATTGGTGTGAGTCGCATCAAGCAGAGACTTTTCGATCCAACATGGTTGGTGTCTTGACTCTCGCAGATGTTTGTAGATAGCGTGGTGTGCTTATGGTCTATTATACCTCGGGTTGCATTTTCGACTACGATGATAAGCACCCATTAGGTTCTGGTATTGGATTCGAGGAAGAAGACAGGTCAAATTACTCGGGTTCTTTTTTCTCAACAAGCAGAGCCATGGTATTTAAATGCATTTATCTAGCTATATTCGCGTTACAGACCTTTATCTAACGATGCCTAACCGCGCGTATGGATAATTTGTCATAACAAGATAAAATCCAGTAACTTTTCATCCAACTTAGTACCCGGTTTCTGTTATTTTATTGATCCTAGTGATGAACTTGCAGGTAGAGGAGCAGCTACGAGGATATGACAGTGTTCTTTGCCTGAGAATGAGAATGCCTCTATCATCAGATCTTATGCATCCACGAAATTTGATCAACAAGCTTACAAGATTCACGAAAGAGGTCGATATCCCGAACTCTGTGACAGTTTTGGATGAGCTTTTGCCCATTTCAGTGCAGATGGCAAAGAGAAATTGCAAAGGAATATGGAACCTTACAAACCCAGGTACTGTTAGCCATGTAGAGATCCTGGCAATGTACAGAGAGTATATTGATCCCAGCTTCAAATGGGAGACCTTCACCCTCCAAGAGCAGAGGAAAGTGCTGCAACAACGAATTGGACGCCACCAAATTGAAGATGGAATTCCCGCAAGTGTTGTCGATCAAAGAATCTCTCGTCAAGTATGTCTTTGAACCAAACAGAAGATCTACGAATGGCCACGCACAAGTAAATCATATCACAAGTTCTCTGTGAGTTTCAACATGCCGATTAAGTGAAGCCCTTATGAGTTGTATCTTTTACGTATTTGATCTGTAACAATGGAGTTGAACACTATGTGAAGTTATGTGTTGTAATCATGTAACAAACCAGCAATCCAGCATCAAACACAAGCTGTATGTTTTTTCTTTGCTCTCAAAAATAAAAGCTGCCAGTGTGTCTAAATAGCTTATCCCTTTTTTTGTGAAAATAGTGATATTCTTCGTCACCTTCTTGAACACAAAGATGCTCCAATTGTTAACAACCAATAACCTCTTTGGGGGAGGAGAAGGATATGAAAATATGATCTTCCATGAGTTATTCAAGCCGTTCAATTTTGTTTGTTTAGAATATGAGTAAGAGGCACTATGATTAAATGTCCCAACTAATAACGAAATCATAAAGATTTGGATCCTATCATCAACGTAACATCTGATAGTTCGACCTACTTATGAATACCACACCATGTTAGTGATTGCGACAAAAAGTTCTAACCAAGTACCTAAGATAACTATTTCAGCAATCATAGGCTAATACTGAAAACGAAATTCTTCCACCACCTCCGCCTTAAAGTCTACGAAAATATCCTTATCTAGAACTAGAGCATTAGGCAAAGTCGAACTTTTAAGCACAGAAGACTCAAGTTTCAGCAATAATAACACACACCAGCTTGATTAAAGCCAATATAATTTTAGAACAAGACAACCAAGCCTACTAAACAGAGTTCGTTGTTCCACGGTCAACTGTGGAGATGCGTACAACCTTAGTACATTTTTTTAAAAAAGCATTTCAACATGGTTGTTGAAATAAATACTTCCTAGACTTTCACCATTTCTTACTTGGAGCATAGGCGACATGATATGAAGTCTAAAAAATAAGCATATTACGTTGTTAACACGCAAATATGAAATACTAGGTCTAAGAAATTATTAACATAAAAAAACCAAAAGATCTACCAGATCATTGCATCCAATAAGACAGAGGTTGGCGGAGGAAGTTTTTGTGAGCTTGAAGAACTAATGCATAAACCATGAACAAAGGGCACTTTACGTTATTAAAGAGAAGAAAAGAAAAAGAAGAGTAAAAGTCATTGGCAAAGGAAGGACCACCCTCCTAGCTTTCACAGCAAGCTCTGATCATGTCTCAGCAATGGTCTCACACTTAATCTCATATGATTGAACAGCAATGGACAACACATGGCCACGCACCCTCCACCCGACCCCTTTCCTACCGCCTTTTTGGACATTTGATCCTCGTCGGTCCAAGAAAGCGAAGGGAGCATAGATAGCAACTCAGACACCGCAAAGACAACTCATTATACAGAGTCCTAGACGTAGAGATTCTCTAAGCATATTGACACTCAATTATGCAGAAATGATAACGGGACAGCTCGATCAAAGAGGACTTTTGCCGCATAAGCTCCAACTTGGATTCCATGCTCATGAACATGGCATGAAGTAAAATATTCACAGACCAAAAGTTCAAATGCTCAAGTGGCACATGCCCACTTATGCAGTGCTTCATCTTTTTGACATGCCACATTGAAGAAAACCATTTAAATATGTCTTGTACCTAACATGGGGGGGACTAATCATCGTCCACCACCATGTCAAAAGCAACCCAAATCACAGTTCATGCACGCTGTACCTGAGGTGACCATCCTGTTCAAGTATACGTACGGACCTCATCTTGAAGGTCAGGATTCAAATCAAAACGCCCAGACCAGTCTCATGGGTTTAGTCCATCCGTCGAGTACTTGACTGCAGACATAACAGATCATACCATAAGAATGATAATCAACACGATCTGGCCATAGCGAAAACGTGTTGCAACAAAAAGGTCTATACATGAGCAAATTAGCATATAAGAAGAGACAGGAAATGGTGGAAGATACAGTCAGAACTCACAATATGCGGATGGAAGCCCCATCAACAGAACTTGAACTTAGGGTTGCAACAAGTGTACATCAAGGAAATAAAGCCCAGCCATCACAGCATCGTATAAGCATGCAGGAATTCTGATACCAAAACCAGTAAACAAACAAGGTGGTAATCATACCAGGAAAATCTTTACCAACGTGGTTCAGATCACGATTGCAAAGTTTAGCGTAAGAGCTAGGGCTGTATCTGTATCATCTTCATCGTTGATTTTGTTAGAATCAATAAGTGCACTATAGTACACTGATAAAGAAAACACAAGCTAGATTCGCTAATACATTCGGAATCATTGTATAGATTAGCAATGTGCTCCAAAACAAATGAGATTGTAGGCACAATGCTCATATTTCTGGAAAAAAGAAGGCTATATATTCAGGACTCCCCATTCTTCCCTACGATAGGAAAATAGATAATCATCAATATTTATGAAACTTTCAGGTTGCCTAAAGTTGACATAAAGAAAGTTTCAAGGGGGAAACCGAAGTATGATAATCCGAATTTCATGAATGTGTGGCAGACTCAATTTAGCTGGTATCGTAGTTTTGATCAAAATGTCACCAAAACAATTCAGTATAACAAAATCAGGGATCAGTGTCAAGCCTAGGTTCAAAGCAGAACCCATTGAAGACCTGAAGAGGGAACTTCTTTACGACCGGGCATTTTTGTGTCCACTTCCATTGCTTACGGGTCATGTCGAAAACAAGGAGGGCCGGAGCACCGTAACTCTGAATGTATATCATATCATCCGTCCCGCTGCTAGCAAAAACATCATCAAACTCACCGAACCCTTGAAAGAACTTTTGAGGCATTCGGGCAATCTCCTGCCATTGAGTGCCATCAAGAACCCATATCCCGATCCCTTTTATTATGTCTGAGCGATCTTGTTTCCCTATTCCTCCAACCATAACCAGCTTCTCCTTGAGGTTCATCAATCGGCCGCAAGTGAGGGAGCAAGGAATTGGAATAAAGTTCCTCATTAGAACGTTGCTGGATGATCGGTGAGAGAGGTTGTACCTTATAAGACCATGGCGACTGTCTGGAGCAGCACCAACAGTTGCATAAATTAAGAAGTATAAGACACCATTGCTTATCGCACTTGCATAACCGCCTCTCCACCCATTTAATATCTCCGTGGCCGAGGTTACCCACATCATGGTTTCTGAATCATACACATGAATGGAGAGATCCCACTGATGAAAATTTTCAGGGACTTGATTAGACTTGACTACAACAACAGCGTAGCCTCGTGAAGCGCTATCCACAGATATAGCTAGAGCACTGTAATCAGAGTGCTTCAAACCAGGAGGTTCCATCAGATTTTTGGAGCACTTGGTGAGTGGGTTATAGACATGAAGCTCACTCCTATTATCGTTGTTCATGAAGCAAACCAAGCCAGATGATGAAGCAACGAACCAACTGGATGTAACAAAACATGGGAGACTAATACCGTGCCATTTTCGAAGTGTGGGATCGTACACATAGCCATATGGTCCATCGGTGCCAGTAAACATAAAGTACCAAGGTTGCTGAGTAGAGACATGTGCCAACATCGAGCAAAACCTCTTTGAGGTTACAATCTCGTGCCATTTCTTGCAGACACAACCAGCTCTGAATATACTCGCAATAGGGAGATAAAACAGAATCCGTTCCAGCAGTTCATCAGGCAGAACCGAATCCAAAGAAACTATTTTCTTCTTCTCATCGGTAACCTCCTCAATCTCATCAAACTCTCCCACTCCATCATCTAAAACAGGATCGTGAAGATCGTAGCTAATCCACGGTGTGTACCCCTCCATATGCCTGCCAACCACAAAACATTAGAAAATAAGACTCCAACAATGTAACGCCCTAAGATTTTCGGTCCAATATCTGTCTGACACGTGGCATTATCGCCGCTCCAAAGTCCCGTTGAGGCAAGACGACGGGATTACAAAGGGTTTAAGAATCAGACACATAGTCGATATTTTTTCCCGGGTAATTACAAAACAATCTACCAACATTATTACAAATTACCATAACACTTGACAAGTCCAAAAACACTAACCAAAAAGCAAAAACCCCAAAAACACTACTACCATAAACACTAACCACCTTTATCTGTATAACCTATGGTTTCATACTAAAGCTATGCAAGAATCCATGGCATGAAGCTAGGATGTGATAGTACTCTACTTGGACCCAAATGCAAGGATGGCAAAACCCCAACCACAACTGAGATGGAAAAAGGAGGAAAAGCAAAGCGGCTACCATAAATGATGCATTTTAAAAAAATAAACTAAATGCCATATAGAAGAAACCAAGAAGACAATGATGCAAGGCAAGAACATGTCTGGCACCAAATCTTCAGAATCCAACACACAAAAAGAAGAACCAATCTCATGCATTGAGCTCAAAACTTTCTCCTCCACATGAATGATCACAAAGATGACTCAAATAGGTAGCCACAAAAAAAATGGATGTTGAGAAAACAGAGAAACCTATGAATGGAATTTGGATACATTGTCGTGTACCCATTAAATAAGAGACTGTTTTGTCTAGTCTCGACAAGACATTTAGAACACAAGATCTGGGATTAAAAGCATGTACCAACAACCACAATAACACCAACAAGGCTAAAATAACCTAACCCAGATGATCGAAAATTGCAGGTTACTCAAGTCAGCTAACCAGATCAAATTCTTGGACTTACACAATCCAATTTCAGAGCAAGACCTAAATCCAATATGCAATACCAGAACACTAATGTATAACACAAAAAAAGTTAGGTGAACATCACCATCACCCCAAAAAAAACAAGGGTCTTACATGCAACAATAAAATCAAAGAAAACAACACACACACACACACACAAAACATCAATTTGAACAAATCCCACAAAACTAAACTAACGAAAAATCAATGTTTTTATCTAAATTGGACAATAGAAGACGACAGAACAAGCCCTCTTCGAACGGGAATTATCGAAAATGAAAGAAAAGTTCAGGTTTTGAACTTCACGGAACTGAGCTTGACCAGTCTACACCAAATGGGTCGTTCTAGAATCGACAAAAACTTCCAAATACATTTACGAAATCGCTTAAACAGACCTCAAACACTGAAGGGCACTCGTCATTCACAGTTATCCCTTTGCCCACGAAAAACGCCCACACTACACCCAAAAAAAGATTACACAAAAATGAATCGAATTCATCAATTGAAACCATCTGGGTATCAAAAAATCGAAATGGGTTCTTCTTTTACCTTCGAATTTTTTGAGAAAAAACGACAATGCTCAGAGCAAAATGCAACCCATTTCAGAACCCATCGTGTTTGCTCTTGATGTGATGAAATGGGTGATTTTGGGGATTTGGATTTGTCGTTTTGGTTTCTGTGATTCGAGAAACGACGAGGCGTTTTTGTGGGTTTGGTGGGCTGAGAAGTAAAGAGGAGAAACAGAGAGGGGTCAGAGAAAACAAGAGAGGTGCAGTTGCGCTTTGGTTTAGATTTGGGGAATTATTGTTGGGTTTTGTAATGGTTTTTAGAGAGGGGAAGATGTATTTATTAGGAGGAGAAGCAAAGCAATGAGTGACTTGGTAACAACCATCAAGGTCTTTGGCATATAAAGGAGAGAGTAGGAGTAATGTGTATGTATAGTGCAAGTGACCAGGTGTCAAGTGAGTTAATCAAGCTAAAAACGTGCTCAGTATCTTAATCAATCTCCGCTCGTCGATTAAGATTTTAAAAGGATTGAAAACAGGATTTGAAAATTTTTAAAATACTCAAGCCTATTTACAATACTAGTTAGATGTGAAGAAGTTAGATCAGCGGCTAATGAGACTTGAAAGTCTTTTTATTCCATTATAACTAATATGTGAGATTTTCGAAAGAATAATTCTTCAATAAAAAAAACTTGTTCATGTGTTGATTTTGTTTTTCATTCGACTTCCTATGTGAAATTAATCTCAATTCGTCACTAACAAGCTCACACTTCATCTTATGAAGTGTGAGCAAGCTCAAATCTTATGATTGACAATTATATCCATTTTTTTCAACGTGTTTAGACGTAAACTTAATCTGTTCTTATTTTAATTAAGCCAAAATGATTAATTAAATAATGTTTTTAAGGTCACTATCTAACCATGAGAACGTGTCTTTTAACTGTCATATTTGAAGGATATTTGAAGGATTAGTTGAAGGATATACTTTGCTATCCAAAGGAGCGAAAGCAATTGCACCAAGTTCCTTATCTTATGGGGAATTCCCTCATTTTTCTTGCTTCACTCCTTGGCATTCCCATATCCTGACAACGATGGATAAAAGAAAATCTTAGAAACGTAATGCCCACAAGAAGTGTTGAACTTCAATGTGAGGTCGATCAAATCAAAATCATCGTTGTTGGCGAGGAAATCGTAAGCATGGGAGGAGGTACATGTTTTGAAGCCAGGGTAAGATACTCTTGTTCAAACGATTATTTGATTTAGCACTGCATTCAGAACTATACCGGGTCGTGCCGGTTGTGTGGCAAGATCCATCACCAGTGACCAGACCAGACCTGAGCATAACCGCAAGGCACCATCACATCTATTATTTATTCAAATTCTCAAATGTGTCTCAATGGTATGCCGTGGTGTTTAGATCATTTCAATATTTACAAATAAAAATAATCTGTCGATCCTATCAGAAGCTCAAATAGTCATAGACCGATATTGTTTAGATCTATGTCAAGCAAATAAAACGAAGGAAAAAAGAGAGGAAGGCATGAATTTTGCAGATCAGTACTATTGGTTGGCTTAGGAGGAGGAGGAGGCGGCGGAGATGGCGCTAAGATCCCTTGTCATTCTATGTCAGCTGTGCCTGTAAATCATGCCAAGTGATTAACCAAAGTTAACCATCGTAGGGATCTGTTCAGATGATGTTGTTCAAGTTATACTCTAACCAAAAGGAAAAAAGAACAAGTGAGTGCTGCAACAAAGCAAAAGATTTGAGAAAAGAGAGAGTAGAACTCGATGTATTTGCTTGCCATTCCCCAGATTCATCAGCAGCCATTTCATGTCATCGTAGTTTTACTCTGAATTTTATGATGAATGCCAATCAGCTGCAAATACATACCCAGGAAGCTGCACTTCATATTAGATATCATCAGAAGCTGTTGACCGTGATATCCGGAGAACTGATATATAAACCTCTAATACATTGAATTCAATGATGACTTGCCACAACTCGCAAAAGCTCCATACTTGCGAACAGATTTGAATTTAGTCCATTGAAATGGTAGTTGATGTTTAAACCAACTTGGCGAATAACAACTGAAGCAAGAAAAATACAGGGATCTTTGTATAATGCAGTAGAAGAAGAGCAGAAATTTTCAACTCGATTCTGCTATCTCTACATAACAAAAAATCCTCCGCAGATAATTCCTCCTTGGACTTAGATAATACTCGAATCCACTGGCTTAACATATAGAACCGACTCATTATAATAGTTGCTCAAAGATGTATCTTCTAAGTTCCAGCAACTGAAAGAGAAAACAGATCATATGCTTACACTGTTAAAAGGACTAGAAAGTAGAAATAGTATATATGCCAACATTCATGAGCCGCAGGATATGTTGGTCTGGTGATCACAGCTTCATCCATGAGTATTAACAGCTTCCCATAACAAGTTCTTCGGGGCCGGATTGGTGAGGTCACGTGCCTGCAGAGCCGCGGCCCTAAGAGTTCTAATGGTCCAAAAATTGGCATCCAAGAATGAGAGACTCCTGTAAGGCAAATTGTGCTTCTTGCACAGGTCCCTCACCAAAGGCGCGACCTTCCTCAATTGACATCTAGGTAGCCTAGGGAACAGATGATGCTCAAGCTGAAACTGCAATCCGCCATACAACCAATCCATCATCAAGGAGCACGAGATGTCGATTGTCCCGCTTGTCTGTTTTTCAAACCAATCCGTCCCACCAGGCTTCCCCACATACACATTGGCTGCAAAATGGTTGAGACAGAACTGAATATGTTGGAGGGACGTGACTGAGAAGCTCGCTAGCACGAAGAGGATTCGCTCTGTCCAATGGGGTAGGCATGAGAGCAATAGAGGAAACCATGTCCAGAATACCATGATCCCAACTATGTTAAGGGCCCTATCAGGCACCTTTCTCTTTGAGAACAACAGGAGGAAAGTCTGTACGTACAAGTTGATCCTGGCGACGATCATGATCGGATAGAACGTCAAATGCTGATAACTGATCAAAAACCTAGCCAATGGATCAAACATCATTTTCCTCCCATAGAAGCGGGAAGTCATGTTATGGAATAACTTCGACGAGACAGCGAACACAGGGATGTGCTGCAAGTCAGGGTCATGATCAAGGCTATTACACGCGATATGGTGAGCGTTATGCGTCCATTTCCACCACGCGATGCTGATCCCCGTGAGACAATTTCCCGTCACAAGCTGCGCGAGCTTATTGAACCCGCAACTAGACATGATCACATAATGACCCGAATCATGCCCGAGATACGCACTCTGAATCCAAGCCATACCCAACAACATCCCACAACCCAAATGAACCAAAACACTATCACATGCCACAACACCAAGCACACAAGCCATAAACATTACCGCGATCGAAACGAAACAAACCAATGTCCCATGGCCCTTATTCTCAAACAAGCCACTCTTATTCAATTCATTGATAAGTCTCCTGTAATCTCTTGATACCTCAGTGACCTCAAGATCCTTGACATGATACCCATTGAAGAACTTATCGAGATAATGCCATGTTGAACCGGGGTGATACGCGATGAACGCATCGGTTACATCTTGTCCTGCTAGGTTTAACAGAGGCGCCTCACCACCAGGATGATCTTTCACCCAATTTGATACGTCATATACCTTGCCTTGAATTGAGATCCAAAGATCACCTGGCTTGTTATGCTCCTTGAGTTCCTCTAATGTGATATACTTCCTTGAATCAATCACCATTTTTTTAGCACCCAAATGAAATCAAATCTTCCTCCTTTCTTGAATCTCAATCAACAAACAGGGAACCAAACAAGATTAGATTTTTATGATATGGGCAATGTGGGATTGGGTGAAATTGATCAAATCCAATCAAAACAAACCAAACCCATTTGTCTAGGGTATGAATTGAAATGATTGGATTTGATTTTTGTTGTGATTTCCTTTTAGCTGATTTTTTTGGGATTGATTTTATGAAGAAATCAAAGTTGGGTGATTTTTTTGAAAGGGTTTTGAGTTTTTTTTTGTTTGTTTGAGAGGTTACTGATTTCGTGGGAAACCGTTGGAATAGAAATGGAGAGGATTGAGTTGTAGAGATATAGACTTGTAACGGTGGTTTTGACGAGGATGATGAGCGATGATGTGCTGTTTTTTTATAGGAATTTACAAAGCAACATGTGTCCATGTGAGATTTTTGTCACAAATATGGAATATTTTGGTAAGTTGGGGTTGGGGATTAATTATACTACTCAGTTTGAAAAGTGCAATTTGTTCTTATGTCAGTCTACTAATGATGTTTTATTTATTTATTTATTAGGAAAAAAAAATCTTCTTCACGATTGTGGCATATGCGGAAATCAGCATTTTTTTTTTTTATGCATTGATGAGTCTCTATCATTTTCATCTTGCTTGTGAAGATTTGAAAAAGGAGATGCTCTGTGTCCTGAACTCGATGCCATCGGGATCCCATTCCCAATACTAAGTTTTGTTACGGCTAGTAGCCACACAAATACAGCGCCAGAATCTGATCCGATAAAAATGTTACTTTAAGTCATTGATATTTTCCTTTCACAGTGATAAAGTCATTCGTATTGAAATCTTGCAGAAATCATACACCATACCTTTGAAATAATATCATGAATGAAGGCCCTTATATCATTAAAAAAACGGATTAAGATAAATGAATATTTGTTTTTAGTTTATACAAACTGCCATGTTGATGATCACTTTGCGTGCTTTGTTTTCATTTTTTTGGTCCTACATGGGATATAAATCTCTCGTGATTTTAATTACAAATCCAGCTAATGATTCCAAATATAACGTTCACCTCGACATGCATTTGATGTCATGTTCTGTGTTCCATCAACACGCACTAGCTGTCATGATCCACATTTGGGCTGGGCTTCAGGCCCCATCAAGTCTCTTGTGGAGCTTAGACCCAGATGCGGGCTTTAACTGAGCCCAATGATTAAGTCAAAACCCACAACAGCTTGTTAATGGAGGTTCAGGTTTCGTTTCTGGACGTGATTGGAACCCGTTGGATCTGACATACGGCATGGCCCAACTACCTGTATTTCCTTCCTTTATGAGATATTCCCACATAAGGGTGTCAAACATTACCGATGGGAAATCGAAATCGATAAATCATTTAATAATCAATATATTTTTTATTTTTTAAAATAAAATTGATTAATTAATCATTTTGTATTGGTTTAAAATCGATTAATCGATGGTTTTGAATCGAGTAATCGATTATACGAACCGGTTAATCGAAATGGATAAAATCGATTAATTGACCTGATTATCCATTCGCCAATTAAGTATGCCTATGTTCTCCAACCCTATAATCTCTAGATAACCGAGTTTGCTTGTCCAAAAATATTTTTCACCCATTCGTTTGCTCCTCTGTGTTAAACTATTAATGTATTTTATGAGTGGATCTGGTTGACTGATTAACTTTTCTCTTGTTTTTTTTAAAATGTTTTGAGTTGTATTAGAACATGACGATAATCAGCTAACCTGATTTTTTTTCCCTTTTGTGAGATGCATTTTTTGTCATCTTTTATGCCAACATGCAATTTTTGTGTTTGTGCTCGTTCTTGTGTGCGAATGGACTCCTACAAAAGTTCCTCCAGTTGCTTTATAACATATCTTTTGTTTGTAGCATTTTTCTTGAATTTGATGGAATCCATGCCTCTTTCAAGAGGATTCGCGGCATGTCAAGCCCTGGCACCCCCCTCTTTCAAGAGGATTCGCGGCATGTCATCCTAGGTTTTTTTTTTCTTTTTTTTTTTCTCTCGAATATTCAATTCTATTTTTCCATCTTTTCATTATGAAAATAAAAAAAGAATTCAAATTATGGCTTTGGGATCCACGTATTATATTGATTTTTCTTCTTCTTATATTCGGTTTCAATTGATTCGGAACAATTTATGAGCCAATTTATGAGCCGATTATGAATAAACCGTTTAATCAAAATTAAATAAAATCATTTAACCAAAATCAATTAATTGAAACCGATTAATATGCGATTTCGGTTTTAGATATTGAACTGATTAATAATCGGGTAGGTTTTGATTTTGCTTGTAAAAAATCGAATTGATTAAAAATCAGATCGATTAACTGAAATCGAACCGATTAATATCCTTATTCCATCCGTTACATATTAAATACAACGTTTTTTTATTTTATCATCTCAAAATATATACCACATTTATTTTATTTTCTTATTTGGAATCAATTTTATATTAAAGTAAACAAACTATGCCACCACACTTTACCTCAACGCCCGTTATCATTAAAAAATAAGACGAGACCCATTATTCGGTGCTGGTTTAATACCACACCATTTCCAACGCCATCCAATTTAATTCCCGTAAAATATGTTGTTCACATAGCATAACTCTCACGACACATTTCATTCCTTCATTTACATTCTTTGACTTTGAGCCCAAAAAATACCAATTTTTCCCATGATATTATTCAGATATGTCCTCTTTCCCCTAAACTATGAAGCTGATTTTCATGAGATACAGTATAACACTACATGCAAACCCACAAAACAATGGTCCACATTTCAGCTGACCTTGTCCCCTCATCTCTCATCAAATATGTTTAGTTTCATGTTTGCCTATTGATCTGAAAATTGACAAATGCCCATATTGTTCCTTGCTTGACTTTAATTTAATGGACATTCTTTTCCTTCATGGTCACCCTTATGTCTTGCCTGTGTGCCCCATTTGCAATCATAGGCTTCCTTTTCTTAACGTGCCATGTTGAGCCGTTGTTGTTCTACGATAGAATCGAGATTCGCACAGTCGGAGATGTATATTGGATAAATAGTAAAAAAATGACAAATAAACTCATATTTCAAATAAAAACATATCATAAAATTGTTGATTAATTAGAAAAACTCGAGACGTTAAAACATATCTAATAAAGAAGACAGTTACATTCATCAAATCCATCATAACATAACCAGCATCATCAAAATTTGACCTCAGATTTTATTGTTCTGTCATTTTTTTTGTCTTGAAAATAATTTCGGGAGAACCGCCAGCAAAAATCAAGCATCATTAACGAATTAGGACATGACTTTATATAAAGTGAGACGCCCCAAAACAGATCATCTGCTTTTATCCTTAGCATCCTGTTTGCTTTCTCATATCCTATTCTTGACACTTCCTCCTCAAACTCAACCATGGAGAATAACTTTCATTCCCTAGCAACCGAGAGCTTCTCCTACAGCTGGCTAGCGAATCCAAACCCCTCGTCGGCAACCACGATCACTAGCCTCATCGACAACCACGATCACCCCAATCATAACTTCATCTTCGACGTATGCTTGTCGGAATCCATAGTCCATGCTGACAAGATCATCTCCAACGGTGTCATTATCCCGTTGTTCGTCGACCCCTCTAAGGAAAAAGAGCGCCTAATGGACACATCGGATTTTTTCCCTCGTTATTCATCTTCGTCTTCTTGTCGAGTACTTGCTTCGTCTAGCACGAGAAGTTGGAAAATATTTACAAGAAAATGGAGGGGATCTTCCAAGGACATTGTGATCAAGTGCTTGAGATCCTTCATGCCTAATTGGAGCCCTAGCGCGTCGAGGAGATGCACGAGAGTCGATGATCTTGACAGAAGATCGAGAGAGGTTATTACGAGCAGATCGACAATGAGTTCACCTGAAGCGTCTCCTGCTAGAAGCAGCAGCACAACTTCTTATTGTTATACGGGAACTTCGAATGATCCTGAGAGCTCTGTCTACGAGGCGATCCTCTATTGTAAGAAATCGATCGGTGATATGATATGATTATGTTATTGCGATTTATTTCGCGATTGGAGCAAGCTGTCATGTACATACGTGTAGGACGTAAGAATTGATCCAGCATTTTGATCTTAACCAGCTAGTGAAGGAACTGTTGTAACTTTTATGAATTGTTCTCCAACCATATTATGGTTCAATGTCTTAAGAATAATTTTTTTCAATGGAAGGAGTAAGAATTGATCCATAGTATCTGTTTATGTTAGTATGTCGATAAACCAATTCTGATTCGCATCACATGATTTGTCTAACTTATAAGTCAATGATTGATATGGAGAGTAGCAACATGAGTTTCAACTTTTGACAGAGTACATCGTCGTCGTGTAAGATACATATGACAAGAGAATAGAGATAGACATGCTCGTTACGATGACTGGTGCTCGAGACGACAAAACAGGACATACCACCATCTGTTAAGCGTGCCTGGTTGATTCTTTTCAATTTGGGTTAGCAGTGTCTCGATCATGTGGAAATTAGAAGCAAATTGCTCTTATCATTTTGCTGTATGTTTTGATAGCTCATTCATTTAGTATCACTTGTTGATATCAAATTGGGGGAGTTGCGTACTGTTCAAGTGCATTGACAATTTCGTGGATACATTATACATTTGCCCACGATGTGACCACTGCTTCTAAGCTTCTTGTCTCATTTTGATGTAACTTCTGATGTTGATGCTCCGCATATGCTTGTCACTGTCAAAATCATGTAGCAAAAACATTGGACGGCAGTTTCACTTTGCTCAATTCATCGAAAATCTTTGACAGATGGATCTACGAGTATCTCTGCGGGAAGGAAAAGAAACAGCGAAGTATGTGAAATAGGATATTCACGTAAGATATAATGATTTATATATAATTTTAATTTTGTTTTTAAATATAAAGATAATATTTTTTGATATTTTAAATGTCTAATCCTTGACTTCCCGGGTAGAAGATGATCTGAAAGAATTCATGGAGATTTAATTTGGCATGCTCAATTCTATCTGTTAGGATCGAGGATAAAGCATAAAACCAGATAGGAACTATTTTATGTGTTACAAACATTCTCATGGACCTATAGAATGTGACATATTCTACATATTTGAGTAGTTCCTCATCATGAACCTAATAGGATATTGTTCTATTATTAGAGGAACGGATAGATGCAATATGTTTCCATACTTTAGGATGTCATGGATAGATAAGGGAGATAAATAATGGACAAGGAGAAATGGACATGTAATGTATTTGATGCAAACAACCTCTGTTTCTATATCCTTTCCTGTACTTGAAAAAGATTTGGGCTATGTAATTGGTCGTTGATGCAATATGGTGCTACAGCTAATGGATCCTCTAACTAAATTATCCATCATATATATGCTTAGCTTGTCCTTAAACATTCATTCAACAACAAGACACTATGTTGATTGAATCCTCCACTAACATGCATCATTCTCATGAAACAGGATTAAATATAGTAAACAACTTCAGGATGGATATATGTGTGTGATGGTAATAATCAGAAATTAGGAAACAGCAAAAGGAAAAATCGAGGATATTTTTTATTTGAGGGGGAAGCGATCTATTGAAAATTTTTGTATTATAATGAAAATAACAATCATCTATATAATCTTATCAAATATGAAATGTGAAATTCTGAACTACATTTATTGAAATAGATATGGTCCATCAATGACTCTTTTAAGATACGTTTAATACTCTAATTCGTCATCAGTATTTTAAGTAAAAAAACATTAGGAATCCCCTACTATATATCCATATCAGTTGAGCTCCACGACAAACAAATATCCCTCTCGAAATCTTTTGCTGTAGAGACGGTATTAATTGCCACTAATAAAAAACCACATATGGTGTCTTGCATATGTGGTTTTTTCTTGATCATTGATCAAGTTTCAATGTCAAAATATAGCTAAATAGTATTGGAGAAACATAGGCATTTTATAACAAATTAACACTATTCCTAGATATAATATACATATAATTATATCAAAATATCCGTATGCATTGAACTTGTTCTGAAAATGTGGTTTTTTTCTTATTTCTTTTTTAATTTATTTTTAGTGGCTATTTATATTCCCCACTTGAAGTCATTTATACAAACAACACCATCCAACATGATTCATGAATGAAAACATTAGATAATTTTTCGACAGTTGAGATACAGACATATAAATGCGCATCACATTTTTGGTTAGTTTATACACGTATCTTTTCATAGTTTATAAACATGGCGGAAGCCATGTTTGGGGCAGGGGACGCTTTCACACTCAGAAACAGAACAACACACACTGCCAACCACGAGTGACGAAGCCCTAAATAACAACAAAAACATAATGAGAGTTTGCCATCTTTTGGGTTGTCTCAGGTTGGTTTGGGCTGAAATGTTCGCCTCGTTGGTCCAGTCCCAGCCCATATTTGAGCCCAACAGTTCTTTCAAAAGCAAATTTCCGGAGGTGGAGTTGAACCCACACCTCCTTGGTCTTCGCTCAAGCCTCACGAGCAGCGTTAAAAAACATGGTTTGCCGATCCGTATTGATCGATAGAGCGTTTTTTCAAAAATCGGGGGTTCTGATACACCTCTCACATCATCGATACAGTGGTATCGGGGTTGTATTGTCTGATACCATCGATAAGTATGTCTATTGGGTCGATACGGGACGATACAAGCGATATGTATCATTTTGATTCAAAACCAATTTTTTCTTACACTTTTCTAACTTGTAAAACTAATTAAAAACGAATTGAGAAGTGGAAACTGCTTCAACTGGTAAGGATGGTGACGTCTCTCTTGGCTCTAGTTCCCTTGTTGATGATGATAATGATCATTATGACACTAATCTCCCCATAAGGCATGACAATGATGATGATGTGGGTGGGTACTGTGGATATGACGGTTATGATAGATATAATTTTGATGAATCAGGATTATAATATAAAGGTGTTCGTCATTTTTCATTTATTTAAAATGTGTTGTATTATTATATGTTAGATTAACAAGTTTTTCAATATTCTTTTGTACTTGACCTATTTTGGCTTGACATTTATATTCTATACTTTCGAATTTGTTAGTCTTATATTTTTTTTTATAATTTTCGTATTTTTTGTTAATTGTTATGCTTGTTATAGCGTCTTTAATGTGATTCAAAGTTTATTTTGTTATATAGAGTAAGTAAAACATCGTATCGGTCCCTATTGATATGCATCAATGATTATGTATCGTTTTTAAAAAAATCGATACACATAATTTTCGATACGACCAACCTTGCTAAAATGCTCCTTAAACAAGCACTTGAGGAAATCGAGCTCTAAATAAACAAGTATTAAATGAGCCGAGTCTGAACAGAACAAGCTAATCAAGCCCACGTCGGCTAGGCCATTTTGGCACCCTTACCGGGAGACCTGAACCCAAATCTTTCAATTTTTGTTATGCAACATACTCCTAAAACAAAAACATATGTCCACAATACTAGGGTTTAGACTGTGAGGAATTCAAAGCTATCAATAACCCGCATATCTATCAATTGACATACGTTGCACGGGAGAAATACTAAATATATTAATTTGAGTATTTTTTTTAAAATATTTTTCTTATGTTTAATTCATTTATCAAAATCTTATTTCGTCTCATGTGATAAGATGCTTCAATCCCACAAGAAAAAAAAAAAAAGAATATCAAACAGAAACAATTAGCATTCTCCCAGTGTATAAATCTTATATTTTTTTCAAAAAAAATTATATTATTTTGATCGAATATATATGACGATAATAAATTTAATCGATATTATGGAACGATCAAATATTATTTTTTTAAAAAAATATTATGAAATAATAATTACAATAAACATTACGTAATATAAAAATTAATAATAAAAAAATTAAATTATATAATTTAGATTACAGAAATAAACTCGACTCATTCTGTGTCCTCCAATTCCTAGTCCAAACATGATCCACTCCAAACCCCTTGGTCGCCTAATCACCCCCCAAATCCGTCTCTTCACGACCGCCGCGGCCACCCCTTCCACCACCACCTCTCCGCCCCGTCACCCCACCCCACCCCAAACCCCTCCGCCTCTCCCACCTCTTCACCTCCACCACATCTCCGCCGCCAACGCCTTTCTCTATCCACCCGTGTGATGAATCTGGTTCACAAACCACAGCGCGTGATGCAATCGCTATTATTAGGGTTTTAGCGAGGGCCGGGAATGGGGTCGAGGTGATTAGGGTTTACGAGAGTGTGCGAAAGGGTGCAAGAAACGAAAAATTGAGGAATGCGGCGGTGAAGGGGGATGGTGGGTTGCCGGCGGATTAGGGATGCACTGAAGGTGCTCGACGAAATGCACGAGAGAGGCGATGAGTGTTGGGTTAGCTGGATTGTGTTTTCGGGGCTGGTGAATGGCGGGGTTGAGGACGAGGAGGTGGCGAGGGTGGTGGGGAGGCTTGGGGAGAAGTATGGGTTGGTTCCGAATCCGGTGAGGCTGACGCAGATGATTGTTAGGCTGTGTGGGAATGGGAGGGGGGATTTGGGCTGAGAGGTTTTGATGGGAGTGATGAGGTTAGGAAGGGGGAGGGGAAGCTGACGCCGGCTTGTAATGCTTTGTTGGCGTAGTTGACGAGGAAGGGTGAGTTCGTGAGGATGAATGTGTTTATAAGGGAGATGAAGGAGATAGGGATTGTGCCGAATGTGGTTACGTTTGGGATATTGGTGAATAATCTTTGTAAGTCGAGTAGGGTTGATCAAGCGATGGTGGTTTTCGAAAGGATGAGTATGGGGGAGGATGAAGTTAAGGTGAAACGGGATGTTGTGATATATAATAATCTCATTGATGGACTGTGTAAGGTTGGGAGACATGACGATTGTCTGGCTTTGATGGAAAGGATGATGTCGGGATCGGAGGATGGCTGCGTGCCTAATGCTGTGACGTATAATTGTTTGATAGACCGGTTTTGTAAGGCAGGTGAGCTAGACAAGGCGAAAGAGTGGTTTGATTTGATGAGCGAAAATAGTGTTGAAAGGAACGTTCGAACTGTGAATGTCTTGATCAATGGAATGTGCAGGCATGGGAAAATCAATAATGCTGTTGAACTCCTCGACAAGATCAAGGATCAGCGTCTCAAAGGGACTGAAGTTACTCACGCTACCTTGATTGGTGCATTTTGCAGTGTGAATAATATCGGTCGAGCAATGAGGTTGTTCGATGAGATGAAAAGGACTTGCAATCCTGATGCTATCGTCTACTACACTCTGATTTCTGGTCTGTGCCAAGCTGGTCGATTGGAAGACGCGGACCGCAAATTTGAAGAAATGAAAAAGGCTGGGTTTTCCCCTGATGCGAGGTGCTTCAACTTTCTCATCTGTGGGTTATGTAAGAAGAACAAACCTGACTAAGCTATTGCACTTCTGACGGAAATTGAGGCAGCTCGGCTCAAGTCGAATGTTGTCACATACAATACTCTGATTGCCTATTTTAGCCAAGTAGGGAACTTCGCACTCGCTCATAGAATGCTGAGGTGGATGGTGGAAGACGGCTTTAAGCCTACAGTCAACACTTGAGGTGCCCTTGTCCGAGTCGTATTGTTGCGACGGATATCTTGACAAGGCTATGAACATTTTTAAGGTTATGAACTCGACCATTGCAATTTGACCCAACATTATAACCTGCAACACTCTGATAGATTCCCTGTATAAAAACAGTCAATTGGAGGATGCTCTCGCTCTCTTAGATGAAATGAAAGTCATGAACGTGAGGCCGAGTTCTCATACCTTTAATTCCATATTCTAATGCCTTCAAGAGACGAATCAGCTAGAGAAAGCTTATGAGTTGATGGATAGGATGCAAGAAGAGGCTTGCCAACCAGATTTTATAACTATGGAGGTACTTGGGGAGTGGTTTTTTGCAGTTGGTAAAGGGTAGAAACTGAAGAACTTTGTTAATGGTTACAAGGTTTCCACCGTAACAGTGTAGATATAGAATTCCGAAGGTACAACAGATATCAGCAAGTGCAGGGACTGTTCTGAGGCGCTCAAAGCCGAGAAATGCAAGATCCCCTCGCTTGCTTGCATCTTCGTTGTGCCTTCAGATATGTGAAAATGGCATCAGGTTCTTCGTCTACGGACTTGATTATGGATTTATAGCAACATGGGGCGAGGAGCTGCTACATGTACATTGATACAAAATGTATCTTGAGGTACGTTGGCCTTTAACCTTATACCGGATTGCTCGTCTTGGGGGGGGGGGGGGGGGGGTTATAGAATCAGAATAATACCTGTAATATCTTCATGAGTTTAATATATTTTCAAAAAATTATTCAGTTCTCTTGGGTGTTTGCTCTCGGCAATTCAAAGCTAAACAACACATCACCAAAAACTTCACGAATGTCGATGTTCTGTTTTCTTGGTTGCTTTGTTTTTTATTGCTAGTCGATGAAATTGTACTATCCCGCTATACCGGCTTCCCTATGATGTTATAGTGTGTTCGATTGATGTTAGTTTGATTCTGTTTGATCTTTGGATTGCTCATACCCTTTTTGTCTGGGAAGGGGAGATAGTGATAGTAGCATTAGATGGTCCCCCAGCTGATGCTGTTTTTATATGATCTAATAACCCCATACTGATTAGTGAATAACGCAAGCCTACCATCAACCTTGGACATTAAATCTCCTTTAAACACAGCCGGAGGGCAAAGGCAAGAAGACATATATAGCTACTAATCTTGCGATGAACGGCAAGTCAAGCTTATAATCGCATATCCCGTCTAGTTCAGGCTTTAACAAGAATAGCCAATTAAGTTCTTTAATATCCAATTCACTGGCTGGTTACACCGGGATTTGACAGCTTCTTACCATAAGCCAGTCTTTGATCTTTTGATTAGCTTTTTAGGGAACCAGTTACTCTGGCACATTACTCGTGTTCATTCTTGGTTACGTATTGCCTGTCAGGTAACTGAACGGGCGTATGTGCTTGAGGCGATAGAATCCAAGAGCTAAACCGAAATATGACCCTGCCTTTATTCTTAAATAAACCAAGTACTCAATAAGCTTGAAATTCCAAATTTTCAACTATACAAGACTTTCCCATCAATGGTGACCATGTCACACCAACACTTGTATCAAAAGAGATTTTGATGTCTGCCCGCAGATTCTCCTAGCAAACAAGCAAGTGTACCCTAAAATGCTCCCTTTTCCTCTCCACTACTAATCACAAGTACTATTCGTAGATGAGATTAGTACTATTCGTAGATGAGATTCTATCAAGATTGTGAAAGAGCATCTCTATGTAAAAAGTTGGCCAAAAAACACAAAGTGACCAAGCAATCCATCAAGCCATGTCTTGTCAATTCCCACTAATTAGCTTCCCCTAACTTTTCTTCTTGATCAAAAGTCAACTGCTTCCGGCCGCCGTGGCCGTGTTGCTACCGCTTGTCAACCATGGAAACTCAACGCTCGTTGTGAACTGATCGGGGAAGCAATCTCCGATCGGATCCAAACCATCGAGATCTTCAAAACCCGCAAAGACATCGTCGTTTAGGATCATATCAGAAATGCCCATATCATTGTCTTCATCATCCTTGATCAAATCCTCGTACTCTGTGGCAGGGGAGTTGCTGGTTGTAGGAGAAGAGGCATTGTTCTGTGCTGGTGGTGTCATGGCTGTTGTTGAAGTAGACGTGGGGCTGCCAGAATCGCCGCCCCCAGCAGCACCCGAACTTTGTGATTGACTAGAGATAGTCTTCTGTCGGGTGCTGCCGGCGAGGGAGTTGCGGTGAGTCGGCATAGGGTGGCTGTGCTCGCCCGTGTAGGTGATTATGAACATTTTGGGGTCGGTTCGGTTTCGTTCCACTTGTTTTCGGGCCAAACATCCTTTTAAGCTGCTGCATCTGTAGTATCCCCTGTTTCACCAAGCAAACAATACACATTCATGGTCTTGGCAAAACCATACACACGCCAATAACCTAGCTAGCATGCTACCTCATTTATGCCAAAAAGGACCTAGACATGGGATCCAATGTTATATTTTTCCTCCTGAGCCATGGGGTCTTTAGATCTTGAGATTTTTGGAGTTGTGTGAAAATGGGGAAAGTAATTCCATTCGAGAACTAAAGTTTCTGAAATGAAATGATTCCAAGGAGGGGAGGATGGAGCCTACCTTGGGTAGGGAGAGCCTTTGATGGGTTTTTGGCCATACTTTATCCATGCCCACATATCTGAAGAGAGACCCTCTGCTGGTACATGGCACACCTTCTTCGTCACATTCTTCCTGCAGGCAAAAACATCAACATTAATGGGATTTTACTATATGGGTGCTCTTCAATTTCTGAACCTTTTTATTCTAACATCATCGACTAATACTTAATCTCAGTATACTGGGTGGGTCGACTATATGGATAAGATGATGATAGTTGATCTTGTGTTAAGGTATGAATGTTGCCCATACCTTTTCTTGGCCCTGTAATTCTGTGAAGCAGGAGTTGCTGTAACAATCCTCTGGCTCTGAGCAGTGCTATCAGCTGAAACCAGACTTGTAGCAGCTGCAGCACCAAACATGACCTGTGACTGATTAATCTGTCCTGGTTGCTTCTGCTGCAAAAAGAGTTGTTGCTGTCCTTGTTGCAATTGTTGTCGTTCTTGTGCTGGAGTTGTTGGTGCTTGTTTCTGTTGTTGCTCCATGAACACACCAAGAACACCAGATTCAGGAGAACAAGCTGTTAGCCTTGTTGTTGTGGGCTTGAAGGATTGCTGCATCAGATCTGAGCAAAAGGGCTTGCACAGATCCTCCAACCCCTCGCCGATCGCACCTCGGAACCCTTCAATTCCCCCGAAAGGGTCCTCAATTCTCCCAAAAAGATCCTCACTTTCCTCCTCCTTCACAGACTTAGAAACAGAACATGAAGACGACCAAGAACAAAACTCCGGCCGTCGGAGCTCCTCCGCTGCCGCCACCGGGGCCGAGGCCGTGAAGCCTCTAACGACGGCCTGGAGATCCCAATCGGGCTCTTGCTCCGTTTCCTCCATCATCATCACCTTCATCGTCTTCATCGTCTTTATCATGCTCTTGAAAAATGTGCCAAAGAATAAAAAGCAGAGGAGAAGAGCAAAGGTGGAGTTGAGAATATAAGATGCAGACAAAGGGTGGCGCTGACTTTTGGAGATGACATATAGAGAAAGGAAAATAAATGAAAATATTTATAATTAAAAAAGGGATAGATAGATGAGAGAGGAACAGAGGAATGGACAGGACAGATGTGTAGAGAGAAGAAAAATGGCCGTTTTCTTTTTCTTTTTTGTTTTTATTATGATGGGGTTCACTTTGGAAAATGTCAAAGGGGTTGGGCGAAGAAGATATGAAGCTGATGCTGTGATGAAGAAAAAAGTAGACAAGGCCGTGTGTGGCTTTTATTTTTGATTTTTGATTTATTTTTTTTAGGGTTAGGCGTGGGGGTGTGTGCGTCTCGTGACTGGTGAGGACCCGACAGCTGGGAATCCACACTGACCACAGCCCACTCTTTTTTGCTTTTAATATCGACCATGGAAGGTACCTTTCTGGTGGGTCTGTCACGCGTAATGTTGTAGCATATGAAAAACTTACTGGAACGAAGAGAAATATGGAATATAGCTTAGATTACACAACTACCTGATAGTCCCCCTATCATGGTGACAGTGAAAAACTTATGTATATTTTATTATTTTTAGATTATGTCGATGACGGGATTATATAAATTGTTGTTCTTATTACTCAAGTATTTAGTAAAGTGGTAGATTTTTTTTATGTGTAGAATGTATATTTCAGTCAATTGGTTGCAGTAACTATGAGGATTTGGATCTTTTATTGTTTGTTTGGTTCAGTATATCGATTCAGAAAAAAAGATGCACCCTACATGTGATTATCGGCCTTTGATTTGATACAAAACCTTTGTAGAATTCAGTTGCTGAATATAGATTGGTAAGCATGTAGTGCTCGAATTAATCGGATTGGAAGTGTACGAGGCTAGGAGTGATACGTGCTGTGATTAGTAATAGTGAAGATGACATGGTCACACGATTGAGAAAATCAACTCACGTTATGCTTGATTGCAATGCAATTTGTTTGATATAGCAGTTGATTTTTTCAGCCCGCAACAGGTGGAAAAAATGATCAATCATTATCATTTTTCTAATCCTTTTCTGATAAACTAAACTCATTCTTCTTCTTAAACAGAGGAAAAAATGATCACTCTAACTCTATACTTTAACTTCGTTTCATATCTATGAGTTGCTTTCATAGAGTATCGACTCATCAACGGCGAAATTTCTACCTTCTCAATGATAGATTTAAACTATAGGAGCTCATCCGTAAAACGACAAAAGAGTGTAATTCAGTTGCACCGTTACCAGTTAGTTGTTACACTAACATGAAAAATAATCGGCCTTATGTGACATGTTATTTTCTTAATTATGTGAAGCATCATATGAGGAAACTAGGAGACTTCTTTGAGTTCGAGAATTTCAATTTGACTTGTCATCTTCTACTATAGGATGTCGAAGTGCATTTAATGTTCCAAAAAAATTGAGAGAGATTATTATTGCATTAATCTAGAACAGGACCCATATGTAGCAGTCTACTAAAAACAAATTGCACGATTATAATTGCCTTAAAAGAGCTATCAGTGAATGAGAATATTAATTAAAGTTAGATTTCTTGAATCTTCTTTTGTGTTGGAGATTTTATTTTCATTGAGCGCTGACAAATATTTGATTTATTGAGCCCATTTTTGCAAGTTATAGATATTTTTCACGGGGGGAAATGTTAATGACGCTTTGATATTTGATTTTTGAGGTTAGGTAGATTGGTCAAGACAAGAGAAGTATCGTAAATCGCCTATGGTCCAGCAACTTTACACCGACATTTCGTTTATTTTGCCTCTTAGACATGGCGATTAAGCGTATGATTATGGTAATCAAACAGTAATTGGTTTAGAATGATTTGCCTAGCTATATCCAAATTGACATAAGCATCGACGTTATACATTAATCCGTTGATCGTTGATTAATCCAGCGTAGTTATCAAGATTAGTAGAGTGGGGGATACACTCATGCTAGCACATAACTGCTCCACACGTTTACATCATTCAACAGTAGTTGATAAACATAACAAGAAGTGTCGGGTTATTTTCTCGAATGATGGCATCGTTGATCACTTTCCTCCGAGTTTGCCTACACATCATGTCGGAGTTCCCGTGACGTGCTCCCGTGCGTTACTCATTATACTCTTATAGTCGTGTACTTCCATTTCAAAGTCTTGACAATATTTTTAGTCGACACGTTTTTTACACAAAAGTATTTGAGACTTTATTTGTTACTGACACGAGATGAATGTGAAATATGAACCTTAACGACTATCATCGTTTGGATTGGACGGTTTCACTCAAGATGCATCTAAATGATAACCATAGCCGATTCCTATGATTTTGAAAAGGAAAAATATCTAATTGTGACAAAGCATTGTTCACCCTAAAAGTCCCCTAATCTCAGAGTGGTGAGTGTGGCAAACTCATATGGGCCGTCCATTGAGTAAAAAAACCAGTCATGTGTCAGGCTCGAAGATGTTGGGCCATACCCTATTAGATTGGGCCTCGTTTCTGGGCCTGCTTGTTCCTTTCATTGCACGGTAGACTTGAACTCAAAACACCATACATTCCATGGTCTGAGAGGGTGGCACAGCGCCGGCGATGGCGGTGGAGGCGCCGGCGGCACAATGTTGACGAAGAGTTCGAGGAGGAAACGAGCCGATAGTCGAAATGCTCATCGAGGAGGTAAAGGCGTTAGAAATCAATTGTTCTGTTCTAGGGTTTTGAGAACTCAATATGAAGATTTGTCTGCACATGTTTTAGTATTACTTGTTTGGAACCGAATTCATTCGAGGCAAATGCGCGAGACGCGATTAACAATGTAGGTAAAAACGTTGATGATATTCGAAATTGACCCTTGGAAGGTGAATTGTAGATATGCTGAGTGCTGAATCTAAATGGTTTGGGTTTGGGATTGAATGTGGAGCGGAGATCTGTTGTTTGTGTTGGAGTTGATTGGGATAGGAATCAGATATGAGTTAAAGATCTCGGCTCTTCGTCTTGGTGTGTAAAATGTAAATAGAGCGATTAGTTCTATTGGATGTCTTTCAACCTAACATTTTTGCTAAGATGAGTTGGAGTGATCTATAGAAAGTTTCTGTGTATACTTTTCAAGGAACTAACTTCATCCTCAGGCATGGGCTAAACTCTAATGAGTTAGCAACCTTGCCTACCTGTTAATAGTTTCTGAGGTTTTATTGTCAACTGTGGGAATGATCGCATCGTTTTGGAAAAAAATGATAAATGATCAATAGTCATCAAGCCTTACCTTGGTATAATGACCTTATCAAGCCTTACCCTTGAGCAAGGTTTCGATTTTTTTTGTAATCAATTCATTTGAAAGTCTTCCTCATGAATCTGGTAAAATGTTTACAATAGGAGTTCTCACAAGAGTCATTTTCGCCGCTATTTTTCTGCAGTCAGATGTAAGTGACCTTTATGAGAGATCAGTTCAAATAATAGGAGTACTCTTTGGCATCTATATAAGCTAATCTTTTCGTCTTCTGTATTGCAGGAAATATAGAGCAACTACATCATCAGCATCGTTCTTCATGAAGTTTCTGATACAGATGTTCCATCTCCTTGCTGAGTTGGATCTGACTTGGTATGGAGTACTTTGCAATTGACTTTTTCCCCCTTTTTGTTTGAATTAGACAGTATTGATGAAATTTTGTATTGATTTCATGTCTTTGAATGATGTCAACGTTGTGGCTGTTCTAGGTAGAACGGAATTTATAAGCACGAGAAATGGAAGGGTAAATGGAAGCTTTGACCTTAACCTCGAGCTAATAATAAATAATCAAGATGACGAAAGGTGAATCAAGTGAAGTGGAAAAGTGCTAGATTTAACCGTAGTTTATTCACAAGGACTACCATAAAGAAAGAGTGAACACTGTGAGACTAAACAAAATCAAGTTTTGGGTATAGACGTAAGTGTTCAAGGTCAAAATTCATATCATTGGATTGATGACTTGTCGTGGATAAACTGAGATAAGACTTTTGACTTCTATCTTCGTACGGAATGCTTTGGCTATCATTCTCTTCTACCTTATTACTCACTAGTCCCAAAAGTCATTGATAGCAGTCACGCATATATCTTCTTATTAGAGTTTAGTACATTTTCCTGTTCTCATTTGCCATAACTGAACTTCCTAGGAAGTTTCACGGTCATGTCAGTGGTCATATTCGTAGTTTTCACACGTGGGGTTCTTGAGATGGAAGAATAGTATTTTGTTATTAAAAGACAAAAATGAGAATACACAGGCTGATGGTTGAGTAAGGAATGAAATGGAAAGAATACTCTTTCAAAAGTATACAGGCAATGGCGGTCATGTTCATCCATATGTATGCCTCTTATATTTTCAAACTTAAATTTATATTAATGTTAGTTAATCTAACAATGCGAATCATGGTTCGCCGAATTTGTCGAATCGGTCGAGTCCTTCTGGTGTGCTTGATGTTCGATTTGAGTATTTCATTGGATTAGAGTAAAATGACAAAGGTTATGCTCATAATAATGCCATGGAGTACTCATAAACTTGTTTTAGACTCTGACAGCATATCTAGTATCCGGACCAGTGATTGTAATATGGTCAGGCTTCCGTGCTAACTGTCTGGTTAATATGAGTTGGTAAGAGTTGAGATAAAATTGATCGAACCGTCCAATGACTCTGATATTCTGATGAATCAGTTGCATCTTTTGCAGCACATTATCAATGATTCAACCATAAATAGTTCGACTGCAAAGCTTGGTTGAAACTAACATAAAAAAGAATAGTAAAAATCTTACGCATGGCTGCTCAACCTGAGGGCTCCAAATTTTCCAAAAGTAATTAAGCTATAAAGAAAGAGAAAAGTAGCCACTTTGCCCATTAGCAGTGTAGTCATTTAGGCACTCCTCTTAATTAAACCATTAGGTTGGCTGCCAGCATGTTATCTTACCATGAAAATGGGGACAGGACATCCCATGTTCCATTCATATAACATATAATAGCTTCTCTCAGAAGTTTCAAGTTTCTATTGCCTTGAGGAAAATTTTTAATACGTATAAATCCTAATTATCCGTAATTACCTCTGTCTCACACATTTTGCAGCGTTTTGACTTGTGAACGTTCGATGCAAAGTTTGACATGCGTGTAACGACGATCATATGTAATTTTTTGTACATTTATCGTAAAATATCAATGATTATGTAAGTTATGTATTTTAACCTAATACATAATATGAAAATGAGATCTGTATTGATGCGTATAGAATATTACAAAATACGTACCTGTTGTAAAATATGTGGAATGGAGGGAGCATAATTTATCAAAGTGTCTGTCAATTGTGAATCCTGTTATTTAAACTTGCATTACTTATATAGTCATTTCTAGGAGTAACCATGAGCTTGTATACTGTATTACCGTTTCATAAAAAAGTGTTATCATGGTCCAAACTCTCCGGCTAGTTCATAGTCTAGGCACTAAAGCAAGTATGTCAGGCTCTTAGTGAGTTCTCTTGGATGTAGAGGACCATGATCAGTATCCTGGAAGATCGTTTCTGGCTCTATCCCTTAGGCTTAAGGGTCGGGTCAGTGTCCCTTGCCAAATCGTCTTACACTAAGATCATTGAAGTCCTAAAAGTTGACATTTGAAACATTCCTCCCTTTTGACCTGTGAAGAAATAGACAATTAACAACTTGCCAGCTAAAACAAATGCAAACGTCAAGCTTGAATATTAAGCATGTTGGGATCATTCCTGTGTAATCATGCCTAACTAGCTAGTTCATTTTTCCCTTTTCTGGTGCAAACTTTTCTAATTTTGATAGAAGCAATTCTTTACAGATTTTGCTGCGATTAATTAGTTTCACTATAAGCATGCCAAGCAAGGCGGAGCATAAGAAGATTCATATTGGGCTGTTTGCCTATAGATCATGAATATCAATCTCCTAAAGTTGTCTACTTGACTTCGTTTCTGAATTTAAAGAGTAAAATCTTCTTTGATGTGATTAGTTGTCTATCCATGTAGAGGGATATGATCAATGTAACATGTAGCCATTAGTTGGACCTCTTCCTAGAAAATTTTGACTGCTATAAAGGTTTTTTCTCTTGCAGTCAATCAAATTCTACCTCTATGCTACATGTGTAGTGATGTAGTCGATATTTTTGGTCATGGAAGATCATCTAATGGTGACCACATTGTGAATTGAGAAGCACTTCTCTTGGCATCACATGGGCAAGATATTCTAGACTCTTTCTAGGATGGCAGGTTTGATTGGCATCATGCGTATAATCTGATTATTACTAGTAGTATTATTTTTTCACAAATGAGTGTTTGTTCAACATTTTTCCTTTTTCACATATATAGGAACAGTCATACATAATTATCTTGCGATTGCGATGTTCCATGATGTAGTCAGGGAGAAAACAAGCTTACATTCAAAAAATAGTGAGAAAATATTTAGGGGAAGGCATTCCTGATTTATGTGGTTGTGGAGAAAGTTTTTTATTTATGGGTTTTTGGAGTTTTTGAAGTTTATGAGTAGGCTCAAAACTGCACTTATAGTTGCCCTTGAGAAAAATAACACAACTATCGGGTCGTTACTCAATGCGAGAATGCGATGTCCAATTCCCTATGGTGTGTCCTTCAGATATCAAAAGTGCAATATATGCATTCTGTTCGATACATAGTATAATGTGAAAGTTATGTGCTTTGAATTTTACTATGACTTTTAGATTTGATGTGGTCGTGGGATTTTTAAGGTAATGACAATGATTTTTTGGTCAGTGTTGACAATTATTAAATAGTTTCAAGCTTGGACGAAAATTTGTATTTGTAGGGAACCAGAAAAATTCAACCGAAAATTTACCTCATGCGCTTTTGATTTTGTGGCGGCTTTGAACACACAGCTGCCAAAAGAAAATACAGAAAATTTTCTCTCATTTCCCTTAATTGGGCTAGTTGTTTCTTCCTTTTTCGGGACCACGCAGACAAAAGTTTCTACATTTGTTAGGCTTCCTCCTATATAAATAGCACCAATCTGATAAAACTTCTGTGTCTGTTCTTGTATACCCTTGTAACTTTAAACCAAACGTCTCCTTATTCCTTTCTCAACACTAACATCACTTCCCCCTCAATTTTTGCTTTCATCCTTGTGTACATAGGAAAGATGAGCTTCCTAGACTGTGAGACTAATCATCTGCTACTGTCGAAGATTGCGACAAGCAGCAGGCATGGTGAGAACTCACACTACTTTGATGGATGGAAGGCATATGATAGTGATCCTTATCATCCCACTGAGAATCCAAATGGTGTTATTCAAATGGGCCTTGCTGAAAATCAGGTTTTTCTTCTCTTTCCTGTATCAGAAAGGAAAGGAACGTACCTATATTATCCCGGAAAGTGCAGGGTGTGGGCGGGATTAATTTTATATCAACTGTAGGAAAAATCTCATGGTCCATGCATGTCAAACGAGGAGTCTCATTATATTGCATTTTGGCTGCTGATCATGGCATGTATTTAATGCAGCTTTGTTTTGAACTGATAAAGGAGTGGATTATGGAGAACCCAGAAGCCTCTATTTGCACTAGTGAAGGTGTCAATGATTTCAGGGATGTGGCTATTTTTCAGGATTATCATGGATTCTCAAGGTTCAGAAATGTAAGTAGTAAGTACATAGTGAGACTGATGAAGTTTACTACGATGAAATTTATAAGCTTCCCAAGGAACTCAAAATCATGAGCTTTGAATTCCTGAGAGAAAAAGTCTTGATGTTGATATACCTTTTCTCTTTCTGTGGATTATGCGCAGGCTATTGCAAAGTTTATGGGAAGAGTAAGAGGAGATTGTGTAATGTTTGATCCGGACCGTATTGTAATGAGTGGAGGAGCCACTGGAGCGAATGAAACCATCATGTTTTGCCTGGCCGATCCTGGGGATGCCTTTCTTATTCCATCTCCATATTATCCAGGGTATCTTCTCATTCTCATTCTGTACATGTAATTTCCTCCTTGATTAATTGGCGGGATAGAGTAGCAAACAATATGCATGTGGAAATTCATGTCGACTCAAGTTGATCATTTAGTCTTAGGTCAATAGACTAAATCTTGATGAAAGTCAAGTCTGCACCGTTGGCATTTCTATGGGCAGAGATTTAGAAAACTAAATATTGTACAGATTGCAAAGCATGTGCACTGATGTTGGCTTGTGAGAAGATAACTGGCAATATAATCAGTGGTCACTGGGAATGCGTCCGGAACCTGCTAATCTTCATTTACTTTTACTGCAGCATTAATGCGTTAACTTTGCTTCAAGGATAAAGTGTCGCGTGCATCTATTTGCAGTTTCGCACTTTCTCGTGATAAAAGACAATAGTGTATTATAAGCTTTTATAACCAAGTTTTGAGTTTTTGGTAGAATGGATTTTTGGTGTTTGTTTGGTAAACGTTAAACGGCCCTTGTCAAGATATTGGATTGGATCATCTATATGATCATTGATCACCATGCAAAATGGAATAGAATTTTATCATTGATTTTTCTACTTCTCCACTTGCAGATTTGACCGTGATTTGGGATGGAGAACTGGGGTGCAGTTGATCCCAGTAAGCTGCGACAGTTCAAACAACTTCAAGATCACCAGAGACTGCCTAGAAGCTGCTTTGAAACACGCCCAGAAGAGTAACTTCAATGTCAAAGGCTTGATAATGGCCAACCCCTCAAACCCGCTTGGGACAGTGATGGATAGAGACACCCTTGTAGACACTGTTGCATTTGTCAGCGAGAGGCGGATCCATCTTGTGTGCGATGAGATCTATGCCGCCACTACGTTCAGCTCACCGGCATTTGTGAGTGTGGCTGAAGTTGTCGAGTCCTCAGATAGATTAAAATGCAACCGTGACCTGATTCACATTGTTTACAGCTTGTCTAAAGACATGGGCCTCCCAGGGTTCAGAGTAGGGGTGATCTACTCTTACAACGATGCAGTTGTGAACACTGCACGTAGGATGTCTAGCTTTGGTCTGGTCTCGACCCAGACTCAGCACATGTTAGCCGCCATGCTCTCCGATGACAGGTTTGTGGACAGATTCCTTGTTGAGGTCCCGAAGAGATTGGCAAATAGGCACCAGATATTCACCGAGGGCATAGCTAAATTGGGCATCAGCTGTCTGAAGAGCAACGCAGGCCTATTTGTTTGGATGGACTTCAGGCATTTGCTTGAGGAGCCGACCCTCAAAGGGGAGTTGTCACTGTGGAAGCTGATCATCGATGATGTGAAGATCAATGTCTCACCTGGGTCTTCGTTCCACTGCTCTGAGCCGGGTTGGTTCAGGGTTTGCTTTGCGAATATGGATGACGAGACCATGGAGGTTGCCCTTAGGCAGATAGAAGCGTTTGTGAGCGAAGAAAGCGATAAGGAGAATGTGGTCGAGAAGAAGAGATCATGGCGTAGGAATCTTCGGCTTAGTTTGAAGTCTCCGAGATATGAGGAAAGTATCCTGTCAACTTATGTCCTCCCGTAATTCGCCGGCTTGCCACTCCCCGCTCTAGAAAGCGAAAACCTGAGCTCTTTGTTTCCATGGTTGAGCACCATTGATGATTATCATCTTGATTGTCAAACTTCGCAATATAGGTTTTTCACGGGTTCATAGCCTCCCGTTTTTGTACCGATTATAGTTCTTGTAGCATCCTACTAAGGTACGAATAATGGCAAATTCATGATTTCGGGAATTCATAGCGTGTTCTATACATCCTTGTGATTCAATTTGATCATCAATCAAAGAAATCCAATGCTATTGTAGCAGTCAGATATTACCTTCGACCCTTAATTTGTTTTGTGTTTATGTATATTTCATTATTCATTTAGATATAGAGTTCTATATTCATATCAAAAATATGTAATTTAAGTATTTATTTATTAATATTTTATGATAAATTTTTTTATTTTTTTTAAAGAAAACTTTTGCTTGTCCACGAATGGGATAGAAAGGTAGTATTTCCTTTCTCAATTTATCAGTAGAAATATACGCAGTGACTCAACACTCATCAGTCTCCGAGTCTCAGCATTCAACAATGGCAGCGTCTCAGCATTCAACAATGGCTGCTTCTCAACACGCATTTGCACAATCACCCCACTCTGCTGCGGCTCAGCCCATCTCCCAAACCCCGCACTCTCAGATGCCTCAACGGACAATCCCAGAACTCAACAACAACAACAAGAAGAAGCAACAACCCAGAAAAGCAGGAGTCGAATTCCCAAAATGCCCCTGAAAATCTGCTGCTGAAGATGGCTTGGTACGGCTCCGAGTTCCTCGGCATCGCCGCTTCTCTTTTCCGTTCGCCTCCGATGTCGTCGTCGAGGGTCGGTGAGGGTGAGGGTGAGTGTGAGCTTGCCCGATGGGTTTGGGGCGGTTGAGAGGAGTTTTGTTGTTGAGAGTATCAAACAGGACTTTCAGAGATCGTATTTCGTCACAGGTTCAAATCCTCGCTGCAGTTTGTGGCTTCAGATTTTGTGCTATTATTGGTTGGAATATCACTTGAGTTGTTGTGGCTTTCGGAAGAATTGTGTGTGTGAAACAATGTACATGAATCAATATTTTCCATTGAAGTTAGTTAGTGCTTTGGGTGGATATGGATTATGGGGTTTGGAATTATAGTTATTATTCTCTGACACCGTATGTTGCTGCTCTACCTACGGGTGGCTTACCCTTGTGTGACTTGTAGTAATGGATGAAATTAATGCTGCAAGTAAGCCTTTCGTGTAATTGGTGTGCCGGTTGGAATGATGTTATCGTGATCCATGTTGGTTAACAGTCGCAAAAACCGGTGGATTTTTTCTTTGAATTCTGATAGATGGTGTTTCAGTGTTGGCTAAACATTTTGCTACTCCATTTTCTTCTCTACAGTTAAAGGCTTATCGAAGTACAAAACAAGTATCAGCCAGAGCATATGAAGCTTAGTGATCTCATGGTTCTAATTCCACATGAAATCATCCAAAGTTGTCAAGTATCGTATAAATATTTGTGCATATCGTGGGTTGTTGGATCGTGCTTCTTGACTGTTGCATTTGCATATTTATGGATTCAGATGTAATCTTTAAGCAAACTTAGCGTGCACTGTGAGATCAACAAAACGGCTGCTTTCCCGTTTATTAAATACAATCATGATCTGTCTTTCCAGGGAACCTGATGCTGGACGCCTATGAAGAAAACTGTGAATTTGCTGATCCTGCAGGGTCCTTCAAAGGGCTTCGTCGATTTAAAAGGAATTGCACAAACTTTGGTTCCCTTCTGGAGAAGTCTAACATGAAGCTTATGAACTGGGAGGAATTCGAGGTGATTGCTATGATTGAGCTCTCATTGTGGAACTTGTCAAAGTCACTATAAATTTCAGATACCTTCCGGTACTATTGGAATAGGAATGCTAAACTTGCTGATTACTACTTTGCGAGTATCTTCCTGTTTCATGAACAGGACAAGGCTATCGGGCACTGGCGCTTTAGCTGTATCTTAATATTCCCATGGAGGCCTATTCTTTCTGGTATGCATTCATTGTCTTTGTGGTTTATCTCTCAAAATGTAACCAGAGCTCATGAGTTTGAGCTGATGGTAAACGTGTGTTCATCGACATGAAATGCAGTCCCTCCAAAATATGGCAAAGGGTTTGAGAATTTGAACTATGTAAAAGCCTTCAATAGAATCAATTCTACAAAAAATAACCACTTCCCGCTAAGAACACTAAAAGAACTGTGAAATTCCTTTGCATGTGATTATTCAGACCATTTGCTTCTTAGCCTTGTGTGACACTTCAAGAACGTTTTTTCAGCCACTGGGTACACGGAATACTATTTCGATGCACAATCCGGTAAAGTTTCCAGGTAACAAGTGCTGTTCTTGGTCTATGAGTTCCTTCATCCTACTTGATTTTCCTTTTTGGTCGTGCTCGAAATATTCTTCTTTGGATATGAATAGGCATGTGGAACATTGGAATGTACCAAAAATGACATTGTTGAAGCAAATTTTGAAGCCAAGCCGACGAATCCCTAAGAAGGAGAAGGTCAACGTTTGAGATCCTATATAAAGGTCAGTTCGATTCTTAGCGTACTCTTTACATTGATAGGAAATGTGAAGAATACTATTTATACATATGCTTTGTTGCGCTACCTGTGAGCTCGAGGCAAAATGGGCAGTGCACGCCGAGCTGATTTGTGGAATCAGCAATCCCTGTATATCTGTAATTATGTTCATGTTCTGTATATAGTCCTGTAAATCTTTGGAAAAATTCACTCTCAGATTGAAGGGGAAATAGAAGAGCTGTTAAGAGGATATGAATGTGTCATGTCGGCACTTTTTTGTGGCAAACTTTGTAGGCTTATAGCATCACAATCCGTCGCTGTTTAGAATGAATAGAAGGAAAGCTGGATGATTTGGATTCGGGAGATACCTTACTGGGCACCTAAAATGCCTTGTAACGATATCTTAGCTTCGTGCCGTGACAAATGTAGCTCTATCGTTGAGTTTGTCAAGATAAATTCTAAGGTACGTATTGTGTCAACGTACAATCATGAATCATTATGATAAATATAGCAAATGAAACTATTGAAGTTATTAAATCGAAGAAATAAAAAAACTATGGAGTATTTTATGCCCTCAATTCATGTATTTTATGTTGAGTCGGTATGAAGGTTTTGCAAATGCTTTCTCCTTTTGTCGGAACATGAAATAATCGATAATCTCAACAATAAATTTTTTTTTTTTTTTTTTTTTTTTTTTTTTTTTTTTTTTTACGGTAGGATGGAGAGAGTATGTAGTAAGAGAAATGCTAACGGTTGTTGTAATGTAGTTGTTTAATATGTTGATTTTTTTGGATTCAATGTCTTTTTATTGATTTTACAGGATGATTAAAAGATTTTACAAAAGATAGTGCACAGATATTACACCTTATCCCATAATAGATGCATGAAATTTGATATATGTAAAATGACGATTAAATTTTATTTTTTTTATAAATTTGTCGTGAATCATAATGATTGTATAAATTATGTATTTTAATTTAATATATGTTACAGGATGATCTGATTTGATTTGATTTGATATAAAAACGAGGTTTATATTCATACATATGAAATAATATAAAAAATATATATATCGTATTTATTATGAAACGAAAAAATATCATTCATTTATAATGGATTAATTATATATACAAATCCTTTGGTTTCAGTTGCATGTAATAATTTAAGATCGCAGCGAAGGACCAAGGGAGACATGTAGAAGGTTGACCGTATATATACTTGCACACTTTATCTTACGGATAAGGTTTTGATGAAACATCTGGATTATGAGGAGACTAAAAAAACAAAAAATGTTAGTATCAATGAACGTTGCACACATCAAGTTTCTAACAGCATACCCAAAACAAATGTGAACACTAGACCATAGTCTCCTAATCCAATAAAATTTGAATTACCCAAATTCAGATTCAGTGAATGAATAATTTATACTCCACCCAAACACCTCATTAACTCCACTTCTCCCCGAATCCCCCTCTAATAAATCACATCCACACAGCACCCACACGTTAATCGCTAACTCGATTATTTAATTTTTCACTAACTTGACTATTTAATTAATCACAAACTTGATTAAACTAATTAAACACCCACAAGAACAAAGTGCAAATAGCAAGCTCATCCATCACCAGCAGCTTCAGCCCCACTTCAAGCTGGCAAGCAAGCAAGCAAAACCACCTCTCTCTCTCTCATTTGCTCAATCTTGTTCTTCACAGCATCACCTGATCAATTCATCACTTGAATTAAATCAATCCCATTTCGTAGTCAGTTGATGAAAATGGCTTTATACGACGCACCGTTCATAAACTCGGAGCTATCGAAACCCACATCGATCTTCGGCCTCAAGCTGTGGATCGTGATCGGAATCCTAGTCGGCTCCGGCATCGTCCTCTTCCTCTTCCTCCTCTCCCTCTGCCTCACCACACGTCGCCACAATCGCCACCGCAGAAAACCCGCAACAACCCATGCCATGGAAATTCCCACTCCGGTGGTGTCCAAAGACATACAGGAGATCAGCACCATATCTAATCATCATAATTATTACAACCCGAATGAGATTCAGATCGATATAGGGAAGAAAGTGGAGCACAGGGTCGTGTTTTCGGATAAGGCCTCGAGCGGGGAGAGCTTGAGGTCGGGTGGTGGAACGGTGAGCGAGGGGAATGGTGGGAATGTAGGGGCGGCGATGGCGGGGGTGATTGGGCCGGAGGTGTCGCATTTGGGGTGGGGAAGATGGTATACTTTGAGGGAATTGGAAGTGGCCACCAATGGGTTGGCTGATGAGAATGTGATTGGTGAAGGCGGGTATGGGATTGTGTATAGCGGTGTCTTGGGTGATGGGACGAGAGTTGCTGTCAAGAACCTGTTGAATAACAAGTATGTGAGATGGGAAATTTTGTTTGTGTTTGATTTTGTTTTAGGCTTTTCGAGGGTTTCGAGTGGTTTTTGGTGTTTTGAGTGATGGTTGGGGTTTTAGTTAGATTGTCTGCATGTTTTGATCTTGAATTTGCTATGTTCTTGTGATTGTGTTATTGAAATTCTTGCCAATTAAGGGATGAATTCAATGAGAGTTTGCTGTAATCAGCTTCATGTTGATATTTGGTTTTCTCCAATTTTTTGCGTTGTATTTTGGTGATGAAGATGAAAGGGACGTTAAGGCTAGGTAGACTAGGATTTAACTTTCTAGGCATTATCGACTGATCTATGACGACTAATTTATGTGTCGAAAATCATGTAAAATGGATGAAATATCAACGATTTATGGAGAGTTACGAAAACTTTAGCGTGTTAGAGTTTCACTTGAATCAATTTGAGAGTTGAAAGTTTGGAACTGTTATTGCAATTCTTGGTCCTGGTTCTGTGTATATCAGTTCTAGGAGTTGAATTCCATCTTAAAGTTCACACTCTCAATATAACAATGGAATGTGACACATCAACTGATCTTTTTCTCTTTGCCTTTCAACTAGAGTTTTGCTCAGCTCTTTTGTCAAATCATGAACATGGGCATTTTAAGATTTTACATGGTATTGCTTTGCTTTGCTCCATTGCATTTTGTGTCCAAGCTAGTTGCAATTTCCTGTTCTCATAACTTGTTTAGTGATAATGGGGGACAGTAAGTGGTGGTTGCGGTGCTGATAGATGTTAGTGCTGTAAAGCTGAACTCATTTTTGTTCTGAGAATACTTTACTTTGGACTAATCTTTCGGTATCGTGCTAACCATTATGTTTAAGGTAAACCTAAGTTGCAATGCATCTAAGTTACTAGCTTGCCCCGAGTAGTGGTTGTGTTAAGTAATAAGAATCAATTAATTTTGGTCCCAAGGACCATCTACTTATCATTCTTAATAGAAGCAAGTGCCTATTGACACCTATGGAAAAAATTATCATATGATACCTGAGTGATCATTTTTGTTAATTATTCTTTGGTGAAAGTGATTCCTTATTTGTTGATGGTTGGAATGAATTTGTTAGGGGTCAAGCAGAAAAGGAGTTTAAAGTGGAAGTGGAAGCGATTGGGCGCGTAAGACACAAGAATCTTGTTAGATTGCTAGGATATTGTGTTGAGGGAGCTTACAGGTATGTTTATCTTCTCGACTTCACGGTTCAGCTTCTAACATTTTGTAGGAGATTGAATGTTCCCTGACTGTTTAATCGTTCGTTATCAGGATGCTGGTATATGAGTACGTTGACAATGGCAATCTAGAACAATGGCTTCATGGTGAGGTGGGTGAAGTTAGTCCTCTTACGTGGGATATCCGTATGAACATCGTTCTCGGAACAGCAAAAGGGTAATACATTTTCCCATTGACCTTGTATTTTGTCAAGATTTTGTACCACTGCTTGCCATGTTCATTTTCCATGTTGCGTCTGGCGAACATTGCAGATTGGCCTATCTCCATGATGGCCTTGAGCCAAAAGTCATTCATCGAGATGTAAAGTCCAGCAACATACTCCTCGATCGTAATTGGAACCCAAAGTTATCCGACTTTGGACTTGCTAAGTTGCTTGGGTCTGAGACAAGTTATGTGACAACTCGTGTCATGGGTACCTTCGGGTGAGTATCTGCTACATGAATCTTGTTGATAATCACTGAATAACTTTCAACGTACAAAATGAAACTATGAGATTGAATTCCTTCTTGTTGCAGATATGTGGCACCAGAATACGCCTGCACTGGCATGTTGACCGAAAAGAGCGATATATACAGCTTTGGGATACTTATCATGGAGGTGATTTCTGGGAGATGTCCGGTTGATTATAGCCGGCCGCCTGGTGAGGTAAGTTATTTTCTCCAATTTTCTCTTGGGTGAGATTCTTTGAATAGGCTCTTCTTCTGGTTGTCTTTGAATGATACGAGTTGTGTTATTTATTTGTCATAGGTGAACTTGGTTGACTGGTTGAAGACAATGGTAGGGAACAGGAGATCTGAGGAAGTAGTCGATCCAAAATTGCCTGAGATGCCGGCATCCAAGGCTCTCAAGCGTATCCTCTTAGTTACTCTCCGATGCGTCGATCCTGATGCACTGAAGCGGCCCAAAATGGGACATGTGATCCACATGCTCGAGGCAGACAATTTGCTGTCTCGTGATGTAAGCAAACTCCTACCATTTTCTGAAAATACGAACCATGATCTTCTGGAATGAGCCAGTCTGTTGTGTGGAATTATACACGAAACTCGGCCAGCGGCCTAAATCCAATTGGAATCTATCACATATAGCATGCGTTGATAGTTCACAGCTGCCCACTGTATTTCAACTTCCATCTGTATTGCAGGAACGTCGATTAGCAAAAGAATCTTCGAGCTCCAAAGGTGAAGAAAGATTTGAGAATCGCCCTCCAGTTAAAGGATCAAATAAGCAATTTCCTGAATCAGATAGAAGCGATGGTGAAAGTAGCATACATCGTAGCCCGCAGGCAGGGTGGAGATAACGATGCAAAAGTATGGATATCAAAATCTGTTCGCGAAAATTGTTCTTTTATATCATGAAAATCTTATAGAATCTCAGGCCTATATCCACTGAAAGGTGATAGATATATCGATCATGAATGTGTCCATTTAATAGGTAAGTTGTTCTTAAGTTTTGCCCTTGTAATTTCATTGTGTAAATCAAATAATCTTCCCGGTTAGTCTCTGGCCTTTTCACTTTTCAGGCAAGTAATTTCGCATGGTCTTATACTTGCTGCCTTATTCATTTTTCGGCCACATCGCTAGACCGGGAGAAAAATTTACTCATGCAGGTTGCTCGCATTCAAATCCCAATGATGGGCCAAGAGGGTTTCAACATCAATAACAGTTCATGAATAAATAAATGTCTGCCTGTGATTGGCCATGATATGATGATAATGATGGACCCTCTTCAACAATTCCTTGCACATAGCATCCTGGACAGCTTTTTGCTTAAAAATTCAGCAATGGCTCTACCTGTTTCTTCGTCTATCTACTTGTATCAAGAATATCCCAATATCATTTACATCTGAACTGAACACGACGACGACAATCCGGGCACTCTTGTCACGGGCAGAGTTTTTTTAAAAAAAAAGAGATACATGCATAAATCTTATCCTTATTACGGATTTAAGTGCAACATAGAAATTATTTTTAATAACTAAACCGCAGTGAAAGGAGAAGAAAACAAGAAAAATTCTCATTCATATCCACTGATGTTATTGGTTAAGGTCGTTTATTTTTAATAACTAAACCGCAGTGAAAGGAGAAGAAAACAAGAAAAATTCTCATTCATATCCACGGATGTTATTGGTTAAGATCGTATAAAAATATATACACTCTATGAAAGATTCTTGAACGTTAAATAAGTCCAATCCCTCGAATAGGCTGATTAAAGATGTACAACATCATCGAATCACGTGAAAGCCTCCGAAGTTCGTATGCTCATTATTGATCGAGCCGAGTAGCTGTCTGTCTTTGTTTGCATAATTGAATCGAGAGTGTACGATCACATGCATTTGCAACACCTCCTCCATCCATATTCATAGATTTTCAGCAAACTTCATTCCCCTGTTTTCTTGTTGGGTTGACTGTGTCAGTGACCGTTGTAAGCGGTAACTTTGTTAGCGAGAGATTTGATTTTGTCGAACATATTCTTTGTCTGTGAATTGAAACATTTCCTCTGGGCTCCATGTTTTTTTAATGATTTCATTTTTCATATTTGCTATCACAATCTGCAGTGAGAGTTCCAAGGTAGAATATTGAAATCGGAACTCAGAAACATCTTCTCTGGTGCTTTGTGTAGTTGCATTGTTCTTCGAGCTTGAGCAGTGAAATACCTTGCCTTGATCCATTGTATTGTTAGGTTCATTGTCATTGTTCAAGAGTCTTTTCCAATCATGATTTCTAGCAGAGTCTCAATTATATCGAGGACACTGGTCATGTTAAATAATTAGTCATGTCTCATTGGCTAGTCTGAAATCATTGTTTTCTTTGCTGATGCTTGAAAGACGGTGATATTCTTTAGGGGTTCGCTCCACATGTATGTCATATCAGGCAAACTGTTCTGTGAATTCTATTATTGTTTTGCTTTTCCAGTTGTAGACCTTGCTATTTTTGAGACTAGTTGCCTTGTATGGAGTCAAGGTGCAATCGTTGTTCATCTGCAGCATATTGATTGCTGTCTTCTCAGGATCCACCAAGAAGTTGATGGAATTGCCTGTTCCCGAGGAACACGTGGGCTTCAGCCTTCTTGGATCTCCAATCTTCTGTAAATGGGGATATCAGGCGTTTGGTAGGTAGCGGACGAAGTATCTTAGTGAAAGAGTTAGAATCGGTTGATGTAGAAGCAAATAGTACATCAGCTGCACTCGAGTGTGGTGGTGACATCCCTGAACCTAATGCCCTGCAGAGCAGCGTAGCATTACTGAGGGGAAAGGCCAACGAACTCACACAGGGTCTAGACAGTCTAACAAAGGAGGTAGGTGGGTTCTTCCAAGTCGTGGTGACAGGGCGTGATGCTCTACTTTCTAACCTAAGAGTAGGCAGTGACTTCTCCAAGTCTTCCCTAGAGTTCAAAGTGCAGCAATCGGTGAGGTGATCGCAAGCTCGCCTCACATCCTCGGGCCTGTAGGATTCTGGGTCAAAACAGACCCTGAAGGATAGAATATTGCTGCAGTATCTGATATGTATTATGTGATGCGTTGTAGCATGCGCTTGCTAATATGTAGCTGCAGTTTGTGTAATAATCTGCCCTCTCTAGATATATTTGTAAACTACAGCTTTGTGCTGGAATGAATGTAAAATTTGTTGTCGATATCTAGAGATGGCTCCCCATGAGATAGCGTCCCGGATGGAGTGGCCTCAACCTCATTCGCGGAGCTCTCCAGCCATGGTTCTAACATGATCCCTTCACTTCGGTCTATCGCTGGCCAAGACTGGCTTTTGTGGTCTTTGCGGACAGGAAGCTGAATGACCGTTACATTGATCAGTTCAGGCTCCAGTGCAAGATCACTGTGCCGATCGTTTCCACGAGTAGCATATCATCATATGCTCCGTCTAAAGAGAGAGCCATGCACCAATGTCCATCAATTGGACTCGTTAACACAAACCATTACTGTAAATATATGTTCGTTAGTTAAATGCTCTAGCTCCCTTTATCCTGTAATAATCACACTGTTAGAATGCCATTGTGTTTATGCAGACAAATATTTGTCTGTATCAAGCATTGTTTTTCTATATCCAATGTTTAACCTAATGTATCGCTCTATTTCGTCACAACGTTTTATGTATGGTCGTGTTGCCGACATCAGTCATCCATTCTTTTTTATGGGCAAAATCTAAGTGTCTGACAACACGTATTTTAAGGGGTTTTGTTACATATCTAAACGACATTATCTATGGTTATAGTATATGACGTTTACTATCATTAATATTTAATGATATTTTTTCAAAAAATAAAATATCATTCCGCAACATCGGTCAAAACTGTATGTTTGATCAAAAAATTATATTCCTTTTGGATTGTGAGAGTATTTTTATTTCACAAAACATAACTATTTCTTTTTAATTGTTATTTTTAAATTTTTTTGAAATAGATGAAATAGTATTAAAAAAAAAGAAAAAATAATGATTTTAAATTTCAGTTTCCGAATACAGTCAAATATAATATTCAAAATTTTATTTTATAAAAAATTATTTATTTTTAAAATGATTTTTGATTTTCATATCAACAACATCAAACGATTTCGAACTCAATTCTCCCATCGAGAAACGTCGAATTTCCTTGGACAAAAATCGCAGATTCTCGGCCCCAATGTCTCTCTCGCCTCCCATCACTCCTCTCTCATCTCGCTTTTCGCCAAAATGGCGACGATTGGGCGATCTTCGGCTCGGTTTCCTCATCGGAATCTCCAACGGTTCTGCGCAGAAACCCTAGGCGGAAGGCCGTGGAACCATGTGTTTCGGTGAGAGATCGATTTGCTTCTCCATTTTCACCCCATTGATTCGAATCTTTTTGCATGCTGATTTTCGTTTTCATGTTTTGGCTGATGTGTAGTTGCCATTGCTCAGTATCTAGGCTGTTGAGAAAGTGCTTCTTCTTGCTTGTAGTTTTGTGAAGTAATGATAGTTCCTTTTGTTCAGTAGAGTTGGAAATGGCAGCCGCTGGGCATTTCGTTTGTGAATTAAGGATGTCAACGATGCGGTCCTTGAAGTCTCGAGATCAATAATTGTATCGACTTATATTCTAAAAATACTTGTAGAGGTGTAGATTTAGGTAAAAACTCACATAGTTTGACAATAAATCGATTGGCTCTGCTGTGCTCTGTCAAATTGTAGTGTCCACTCTGATATGAACTTGACACTCGCAGACTACTGTAAGCTCGAAGCCTCAAACCAACCGGTTGGTAGAGTATCATTGAGGCGACATCCGTAGCTTTTTTTTTTTTTTTTGGCAGACTTCTTGAATTGTTTTGTTTAGTGTCATTGAGGTGACATCCCTGACCAGGTTCTGCGAACTTGAAAATTTGTGTTAGTTTAAATACTCCCTTCGTCTCAATATTTGCGACTGTTTGATCCGACATGAGATTTTATGCGTGTATTGAATTTTTATGGAACTTGATAAAAAACAATATTCTTTTAGAGGTAGTGGTTTTACTGTAGCAGTTGAGAGAGGAAATGTGGGTGTACTGATTTGATTTTTTTTAGATTAAAAATTTGTTAAAAGAGGAAATGTTACAAGTATATTAGGACGACCTAAAAAAGAAAGTGTTATAAATAAATTGGGACGGAAGGAGTATCATGGAGGCAACATCCGTAACTAAAATATACGTAACATTAAAATATGGAGATTAACATGATACTCAGGTGTATGATTTACCAATAGTTTCTGGGATTGCTTGTTTTTCATATAAAACAGATTACACCTTTGTCTAGGAAATCCAAGTTATTCTTTCAATACATTGATGTGGTCAGTGTAGCAGTCATTTTGATCAAATGTTATGTTAATGAGGTTAGAGTTGAATTCTAGGTAGTTTGTGCTCTTTCGCTGTAGCTTACTGATTTTGTCATGCATGCAGAGATGTGAATTGCATTGTGTTAAGTACGATCACAAGGATGCTGCCCTGTGTTGAACCTGACTCGGTGTGTTCCATATCTAACATATACTGGTTATGGTTTTTTTTTTTTTTTTGTGAATAAGTGTTGTTTAATTATTTTCTTTGTTCAGTGTACTGTTGCATATAACACTATTTACTATCTAGCTGTTGTTTGTTGAAGTTGCTATGTTATGTTCACTTTGCACTCAGATGTTTGTGATATATAATGATAAATATTATTTTTAATGTGCGGCGGATGCCAGCGCATCATGTCTTGCCTTAGGCGCAATGACCACATTTGCATGAGTGACCACCGTCTTTTTGCTGAGTCATAGCAGAGACTATTGGCCCATATGATTATGTGTTTTGACCTTAGAAGGTTGAAGCTGATATAACCTGCATCATTACCATTCATATTCAACAAATATTTCTTCACTGTAATTCCGAGAGTTCTGTGTTTGTAATAATGAGAGTAACAATCTTGATAAACTCATCCCCAATAACTGATAATCGGTTGCTTCCGCAGAGTTTTACCTAATGTGACCTGATCTCATGTTAATGGTAAGTAAGAAAAAGGGGATATTAAAGCCTTGTTGCTTTACTAGACCTCTTTCCTTAGCTGTAAAACTCATAAGGAGCACCTAGTTAACTTTCCTTCTCAGTTTCTTAGGGTGGTTTCAGATTCGGATTAACATTAATGCTGCAATCTAGAGCTACAAAATCAACTATCTTTATTGCCTCGACACAATTTTCAGTAGCATTGCAATCCTCTTTGCTTATACCGGAGAACTTGTAGCCTTTATGCTTTAGATTCGTTGTTTCAGGTCAAGTTGCCAATTAATGGTTTTGCCCAAGTGTCTATGGTGTGCCATCAGGAAAGAGGACTAATAAACATAAAAATGTGGAATGAATACCCAATCAACTGAATTCTCATTTGACTAATTTCTTGTTTGCTATGATTTCTATTTCATGTTTTCGTATAATTCTTTCTCTTTTGTAAATGAATTCAAAGAAACAGAAACATTGAACAGAAAACTACCAAAATGATTTGTAGTCTTTTTTCCCTTTGGTATTCAAGACCCTGTTTATTGTTATTAATATTATTTATACGTTATCTGTTATCTGTTGAATTGTTTATAGTAAATAGGAGTTGGTTCAGTGATAAGCCGCTCTTCTTTTAATCGTGATATCAGATGTTTGACATCCGAGGACATCTTATAGGAGTGTCCTCCACATATCTTGCACTTGTGAGGATTATGTGGATACAAGGGGCGAATCACGATAACTTTTTTCGGAGGGGGCGACAACATAGTAAAAATATACACATACAAAGTACTCCATTCGTCCCAAAATAAGTAAAACGCTTTGATCATCATGTTTATTAAGGAAAATGGGTTAAATTTGATACAAATGACCTTTTTACCCCTTGTATGTTAGTGGGAGAGGAGAAGTGAGAAAAATGATAGTGGGGTGTGATGATGTGATATAAAATGAATAGTGAGGATAGTTGAGTAAATTTAGATAAGAAACTTTCCATATATTGTAATGTTACACTTATTTTGGGACGGACAAATAAGAAAAATTGTTCCACTTAAATTGGGACGGAGGAGCAGTAATTATTACATGAATAATCGATAAAAGCAATAACAAAAGTACGAGTACAAGTTAAACGAAACAATTCAATTATGCATATGTTGAATCTAGTCTACACTTATTTTAGTCTTAATCGTCGTGTCTTCGCATTCTTAAATTCCTCAAGTATAGCATCTGTAGAGAAATGTTTCGCAATCTCTTTCTCTATATATGTTAATCAAATAATCTTTAAGAAACTTGCAATGACAGGTTTTGACAATTTTCATTGTGAAAAAAGCCCTTTCTAGAGTTGCTGTCGAGGTAGGAAGAAGCATCATAAGACGACCTATCAATAAGAGGATAGATAATGGACTTTCCCGACTTAACTCATTTTTTCTCTTGAAGAAACAATCTAATGTGTTTCGTTTCAATTTTTATGAACTGATCAATTGACAACGAATGCTGAAGTGTATGAAAAAATAGGCATGAATGATTGAGATCCTGTTTTAACAAAAATAAGAAAAGAAAAAACAAGAAGTAGAAGACACAATAAAACAATCCGAGGAGGAAATGTGTTTTTTTTTTGGGTTGTCAATGCATGTATTTGGAAATTGAAATATTATGAGTGTTGTGATTGGATGATTTTTTAATTTTTTTTGTTTACGGTAATCAATTGTAGATACTTATTTGAACTACTTAACAAATACTCATCTATCATATTAGATTTTTCGTCATTATTTTAAAATTTTAAAAATTTTCCACCGAATATGAATACTATACTAATAAACTTCAAAATTTGAAAGGGGGGGGGGGGCCATCCCCAGCAGCCCCCCTATGTTTCGCCCACCATGTTTTGCCTCTGGTGGGTACACTTTTTTCTTTTCGTTTCTTTTTTGTTGGATGGCTTATAAATTTGTTGCTTTTATGTTGTTTGTGATTTTTTTCCTCACTATTTTCAATAGCAATACCATGCAGTCTCTCAAGCTGGCCTTTTTTTTTTTTTTTTGGTGTGGATAAAGCTTGCCATATTGAATTCTCCTAATTCTTACAATTGCCAATAATCTGTCAGAACGATTTCGTGCAAGTGATCTAGTTATAATAAATGATCAAAGAGTAGATAGGTTTAGGATTTTAAGTAAAAAATGGTAGATCTCTAGAAGAGGATAGTTAATAACAACCGATAAATGTGTAAATAATTGCAGAAATGAAATACTGAGTCAATGAGAGAAAGTTGTGCAGTCGTTGCGTGTATCATCAAACATGAACCAAGAAAATTCCATTTCATGCTTATACATATACAATGTCTATTTAGGTAAGCTGTGTAGGTCGCAGTGGATATATCTAGTTATGGTTGGTGAAGCAATCGTCTTAACTTCTAATATAGGCATTACAAAGGAGAAGCGCTAGCATATGTTTCCTCAATGTGAAAGTGGATGACATTGTCCGTCAACATTTAGCGCTCGACATTTATCTTCTTTGTCTCACAATAACTGGTGATTTTACTTGAGTACACTTTTGAATGACATTTATCTTCTTTGTCTCACAATAACTGGTGATTTGACTTGAGTACACTTTTGAATTAAAAGGTAATCATAGGTTTCGGGAGAATGTACAGAATAAAGAAGAAAAAAGAGGATAACATGATAAATCATAGAGCGGTGGTGATTAATACTACATGCTGTATGGGCTAAGGAAAATAACTAACCTTCTACAGAGTCAAATTAAGACGCACTTGATTAGTAGGTGCAGCCAAGCCTAAGCAAGAATGGTGATGTATAGCTGCACTGAGATTTGGTTGATATACGTATGTGCTGATACTCTCTTTCATTTTTTTTTTCTATTTTTTGCTGGCGCTTTTCATTTATCAGAAGTAGTAGGCTACCCAAGACGTTTTCTATTTTCTAAGTAGGTATTGGCTTTGTAATTCATTACAAGCTAACTGTCTTGGTAGCTAGGTGCTGTGTGGCATCCTACAGATTTTTAACCTTGCTTATGAGTTAGCTAAGCATATCCCACTAGATGGAGTTCGTCACTTGAATCATTTACTTTCATTCTGTACGATATATATTGTCATTTAGAGTGAGTTTCATTATGCTTGTATATATATCTAGTTAGAGTAAGTTGCAATATGTTTGCTTCTGTTCTTACAACCTTGATAATGTCACTTAGCCTGGTGTTAAATTTTTCGCAGCTAGATTTTGCATGACATGTTGTCAATGACTATCAACAAAGCATCATTTTTGTGCTATTCGAATTTGTTACTTCGGTATTTACGTTACTCAGCCACTTATTTATTCGATGATGTTACTGTGATGTGTGAAAACTTCACACCGAAAAATCAGTCAAAGAGATATTAAACCAGGAAAACAGAGCTAGCACTAGGACATTACCATGACATTAACTCTTTGGTCAAAAATAACATAAAGTGGGCAAAAGTAGCGAAGGAGTTAAGGATATCAATTGGTTTGCAGCTAACTAGCTCTAGACCATGTTTGGCAACTATATTGACTCTACATGTTACTCCCTTCTCAATTATTCAAATAATTACAGTCTCATTTCCCGAGTTGCCTATATATATGAAGTATGTGCACTCACTCACCATATCACAAAACCACATACACTATAATACACACAACGTGTCTCAGGTTCCATAAAACTTGGAAAGAAAGCTGCAAGGAAGAAAAAAAGAAAAAAAAAAGAGAACAATGGATCGGAATATCTCGAGAACAAGAACTTGTATATGGCTAATAACCATGGTTGTATGTCTTGTATACCTTATGACATGGATCATGATGCCTACTACAATTTACCAGACAACATGGTTACTGGTTATGGTAGCCAAATTTAGCTCGACATATTTTGGCTCAGATCTTCAAGGTTAATTGATTCGATTTTCAGTTCACTGTTTTAGTTTGCCTTTTGTATTCTTATTGATTTTCTTCAGTGGCTCACCTCATGGGAAAGGCATTGAGCCATTTGTCGCATTGTGCTGATTGTACATAATACTGGTCTTTTCAGGCTATAACCTTCTTGTTTATATGTTCACGGTTCTTTTTGTCGCGGTGGCTGGCTGCATCTACCTTCACTTGGGAAAGAAGTTGTCGCGAGATGGACATGCGAGGTACTGAAGCTGATCCTTCCCCAAAATTTGTGCAGAAAAATAATACAGAAGCATTTCATTCTTGGTATATTGAAAGCGTGATGGGTCAAAAAATTATGCTTCTAGTCTTCCATAAAAGTACATGAGCTTATTATTATCCAAAAAGCAGAATATCTGGCCCTTATCCTCCATATGTATGTTGGATAACCTCTAGGTTTATATGGTAGCCCGTGAGCTCCCTGTCTAGATAAACTTGTACAGCCGACTACGCAGCCTTAATTTCAGCCCTTCCAACCTCGAGGTGGATGAACTACTCTCTGTTCAAAAGATTATATCCAAAAGAACCTTGTAGCCAGCACATGCGTTTAAGTTGTTTTATACATGAGGATAAGGTTCTGATACAGATAAGCTCACGGTTGTTTTTCATGGTTTGCTTGTTGGTATCGAGCAGTGAAGTAGGCAAAAAGAGCCATTTTGGAGGATGGAGGCAGCCGGTGCTAGTGAGAGGACCATTAGGGATGGTATCTGGAATAGAGCTGGGCTTCTTCATCATGTTCATAGGCCTTCTAGTTTGGTCCTTTTCCAATTATCTACGTGCCGGTTTCTCTCAGATTACCCCTGCTCAAGTACAACAGAACGATGGCAAACTGTAAGGACCACTTAATACTAATTATACCTTATCCCATGTCTAAAGGCTACTTATATTTTGCACCTCAGCGAAATTAACTGAAGTTTGTTTGGGTCTTGATGGCAGATGGGTAGCTAGACTGGATGCTGCCTCCCAGAAGCTTGGGCTTGTGGGGAATATATGTCTTGCGTTCCTCTTTTTCCCGGTGACTCGTGCATCGTCTATCTTGCCTTTGTTTGGGCTAACCTCAGAAGGGAGCATCAAGTATCACATATGGCTAGGACACTTGGTCATGCTGCTCTTCACGGCCCATGGTCTTTGCTGCTTCATCTTTTGGCATGTCACAAAAAGCTTATCTCAGGTAATTTTTACCAGCCAAGTGAAATAATAATTTCACACATGCAATCGATACAAATTTTTGCATGTTTGCCATTTCTGCGGTAGCTTGACTAATTTAATGCCATAATGCTAATTTTTCATCCAAACTTGCAGATGCTAAAATGGCAGCATGTTGGCATAGCTAATGTACCTGGCGAGTTGTCATTGTTAACTGGATTATGTATATGGGCTACAACCTACCCTCGTGTACGCAGAAAGTTCTTTGAGCTCTTCTTCTACACTCATTACCTTTACATACTCTTCATCCTGCTCTTCATCCTCCATGTTGGCATCTCCAACGCGTGCAACATGCTCCCTGGCTTCTTCCTCTTCATGATAGACCGTTACTTGAGATTCTTGCAGTCACGTAGGCATGTGAGATTGGCCTCTGCCCGAATTTTGCCATGTGAAGCTCTCGAGCTTAACTTCGCAAAAACTTCAGGTGATTCACTGCACCATGTGTATTGTCCCCCCCCCCCCCCCTCTTTTTAAGTTATCCTCTGCCTGATGTTATTTCAGATATCTCCCTTCTTAACACATAGTTTCAATTAACGGTGATGTTAATAGTGTTTATTTGCATGTTGCAGGCTTGACTTACAGTCCAACAAGCATACTTTTTGTCAATGTTCCAAGCATTTCAAAGCTTCAATGGCATCCTTTTACTGTTGTTTCGAGTAGTGGCTTGGAGCAAGACCGATTGAGTGTTGTAATCAAGGTTGAAGGAACTTGGACACGGAAGCTCTATGAGAAGCTTGCTTCTTCGCCTACGGATCATCTTGAAGTTTCGGTAGAGGGACCATATGGACCTGCCTCTACCCAATTCTCGAGGTAATATTACTCTCTAGAACAATACAACAATTGTTTCAAGTAGTGCACTTTACAACCTTCCTAGACGAGTATCTGTCGAATTGCTCTGGGATACATGTCATCTGAAAACATAAATTTTACTGTTTTCGTTGGTGCCCCTATGGACTCTGAAGTTATACAGTATACTGCAGATATCATTATAACGAAGTAATAATACATTCAAATGACATTGCTTCATCTGATTGGCCCTTGGTCCTGTAGGCATGACACAATCGTGATGGTTTGTGGAGGAAGTGGGATAACTCCGTTCTTGTCCATCATCCGGGAGCTGATCTACATGAAAACAGTATTAAAACGTGATACTCCGAAGCTTCTCCTGGTTTCTGCGTTCAAAAAGTCTTCAGATCTGGCCATCTTGGATCTCATCCTTCCACTTTCTGCCTCCGGTTTAGATATCACGGACATGGATTTGCAGATATCAGGGAAAAAAATAATGGGTTGAGTTGATATGATATATAAAAAAAACGATATATTTATATTTTTAAAGGAAATTTTTTTTTAAATATGATAATATTATAATTTAATTGGGACGATTAAATTTGAAAAGTTTTGTAATTTTGTTGGAACGAAGGGAATATGACTTTTGTTTAATCCTATCACACTCAAAAGTTTGATCAATATAAAAGGCATGTTAAGATTATATTCCTCTAAAACAAACAAGTATTCCTTCAGTCCAAAATAGGTGAAACAAATTTTATTTATTTATCTATCTCAAAATAAATGAAGTATTTCCTAAAATGACAAGTTTTTGTTTAAATATATCAATTTTTATTATTATTTATTTTATATCATATCATTCAATCTCACTATCACTTCTCTATCTTTTTTTTTCTTCTCTTTGCTTCCTCTCATGTTTTTTTAAGGATATATTGATCATTTTAACATTACATCAACACTCATATTAATATACATGTATGGTCTTAATGTTTCATTTTTTGGGATAAAGGGAATAGTTTAATACTTTTCCGGTTTTATCTAATCAGTGTGGTTTTTCACTAATATATAAATTCTCTCCTCAACCTTTCCTTTTCATCAAGTTGTTTTGAAACAACAAGAACAACACTACAGTTTCAGCTGGTTTCCTCCTCCTTTGATGCTTGATTCTCTGTTGTGAGACAGTGCAGACGCAACATAAGATTGAACTGGACAAAAGAGACGGCAAGTTTGGCCCTCAGCCGGTGATGTCGGTTCCTCCTGTACAACAAATGTCACGCGATCAAGGGCTACCTCCTGCAGTCAGATATCCTCCTCAACCAGCATCTGGGTATCGTCCCCCTCCACCATCACAAGCTCCTCCGTATCTTCCGCCACCTCAGCAGGCCAATGTTTATGTCCCACCAATGCAAGCCCCTGGTTATTACCCGCCTACTGCTTATCCTCCACCAGGCTATCCAGCTTCCGGTTATCCTGCCCCTGGCTATCCTCATCAGCCATCTGCGGGTGATTCCCATTTGTGAGTTCTCGTTCAGCTGGCATGACTTGAGTGATTGAGTTGCATTCATATGCGAAAATTGTAATTGAGAAAAGGGACAGCAACACTCCTCACATTTTTTTTTTTTACTTTTTGTTCTGGTAAGGAGGGGGCAGTAACGAGCTGCGGCCGCCGTCCCTTTTAGCCGAATTGTAATTCAAGTTTTTAATTGTTTTGTGTCATCTGACAGACTCGATCTATTTCTTAGTTTGCTTCGGCAAGCTAAAACTTCTTGGAGGATGTGGATTCTAAAACTATTTTGTACAAACACCATATGAACTTGTTGCAACTGATTAGGATAAATGTTAGGAATGTCACATCAATTAGAAAGATTTCTATAAAGATATGTTGCGCTGTAGTTACTATCATTTATGTTTTGATTATAATATTTATTTATTTAAATTTTTAAAATTTAAAAATAAAAAACAATTTTGATTTTAAAAAAATCAATCAATCAAAATTGACAATGACAATCAACTTAACTGCATCAATTATAAATCTGTAATTTTTTTCTCATTTATATTATCTATGATAAAAGAACTATATGAAATATTTCTGTTTACTTTATAACGTGTTTATTTTGTATTCTATTAAAAAAAATTTTTTTATTAAAATATTTATATTTTCTAGCATATAAAGTATGTAGCTTATTTTGATCATTCAAGGAGGTAAATCAAAATTTAACCTCAAGAAAAATCTTTTGCCACACCTTCATTTGATATTTTATATTAAAAAAACTCAATATTTCTTAATGAATATCAATTCAAACTTGTATTTCTTCAATCTTATTCTTCCTTCGTTAATCAGAATTTCAATACTCTAGACATCCATACTTTCTAATCCATTGATTAATATCTCAATTACTCGTAACTTTATTTTTTTGATAAATCAATTACTCGTAAATTAATTTCACATTGATCCTCCACCAAAGCGCACATTCAACACATCATAATATCTGCCACACAAATACAGTTTTCCTTGGCATCCATTTTCAGATCCACCCAACTATTCTTCTCCAAAATGCGATCGATTTCCCTTCTCAAACCCTAATTTCACCCCCAAATCTCCCCAATCGATCCCCAAAATCATCGATCTCGATCCAAGATGTATATGCCGTACGGTTGGCCGGAGGTGATCCCACTCGAATCGGGCCTCTCCGGTCCATCTTCACAGCGGATCGTGTATTTGAAGGTCATCAATGGGTTGATGCTCGTCGTTGGGGCTACTCACCTCGAGCTGTGGAGCTCTTCCCAGGTAAGGAAACCGTATTCAACGATGATCGGATTGTGTTTGTTGATTGTGATCTGAGGGTTGTGATTTGGTTTGATGGTGATGAGAGTATTGAGTTCAGTGGTTTAGGATGCTTGTGACGCGATTCGCATTGTCGTCTTTGATCTTTTCTGAAAGGATCTTGTTTCTAATTTTAAGTATCAAGTGACTATAACAACATAGGGATACTTGGATACGATGACCCCATTATCCTCTATTCTCTGCTATCTAGGCGTTAGCGGAAAAGGAAATTGTGATTGTGGATATGTGATGGTATATAGTGAACGTTGCTTTGGTAATTGTTTGTGTAGGAGAGGTTAGATTAATGTGCTGGTAGATTCGGTTTGTACATTTATCTATCTTGTGACGGAGGGCAAGGTAAAAAATTGTGGAAGGATTGGACGAGGATTTATATCTGCATCAGCATTGTTCTCTGAGAGTGTGCCATTAGTATCTTGAGGTTGCGCCATGAGTATCTTGCACCTTGAGTTCTTTTTTCTTGTTATAGAGGGCAGATTTCCTAAGTAGAGTTGTTTATAAGAAACCAAGTTTTTAAATTTCTAATGTTTATCGCCTGTTTGCCTTTATGTCTTGACTTTTCTGAAGGAACTAATGCTTATCCATGGTTATCTGGTTTGCCATGATTAGTATAAAGTCAGATTGGGAAAGTATAAGAGAGTTTTGGAATCCGTCCAGACAGAAGGTGAAAATTTACAAGCTGTGTGGAGCCCGGATGCAAAGTTGATTGCTGTTCTTGTAAGTCTTTAGAATTTGTTTTGACTATAATTCTGTTAGTGCCTAATGGGTACTTTCTTCTTTATGCCTAAAATCATCTTTCCCACCCCTTTTAGTATGTTTTGTGTTGGCATTGGGTTGAGAAAATTTGAGAGAAACTCATTTTTGATAACTTGTGCTGGCAGGACTGCAATCAGTATGGGTTTGTGATTCTATCCCCCTCTTTCAAAGTTTGATCTTGTCCATAGGGGTCAATTTTCTTGTATTATCAAGTGTTACTCCCTCTGTCCCATTCCAAATGCAACCTTTTGACTTTCGAACTTGCCTTGGAGAATTTTGACCAGTGCCACAGAACAATCAAGTGTCATTTTTGCAAATTTATTGTGAAATGCCAACGACTGTTGACATATATACTTTAACCGTATGTTTCAAAGAAATGAAAAATTAAAATTATCACCACATTTGATGGGCAAAAGGAGCTCGACAAAATGCGTATTGAATAGAGAATACACTTTGATGCTGCTATTGGAATGAGATGGAGGGAGTATTAGACTTGATTGGTTTATGTGGTTTAGCTGTTAATTAAATTGTGATAGAAGGGATGCTAGAGTTTCTTCTGGGTTTCATCATTTTCATTCGGGTTGGTTTGCCCAGTTTCCAGATGTGTAAGGAGCCCAAGCTATCTTTACATGGAAGTTACAGATTAGCGTTGGAATTGCCAAGTCTAATAATTTTGACGTGCTGCTTATTGTATAATTCTGGAGAATCCTATTCACTCATTTTTTCCATGCTTGCAGACGTCTTCTTTCTACCTTCAAATTTTTAAGATTCAGTTTACCGAGAGAAGAATGCAGATTGGGGGGAAGCAGCCATCTGACCTGTTTTTCGCAAACATCAATTTACTCTTGGACGAGCAGGTTCCTATCCTGGTCAAGGAAATGACAGTGTGAGTATCATGTTACTGCATCATGTGCTCATCTTGCTTTGAATGCATGTACTTGTAGATGGTTTTTTCCATCTGTTGAGCAAACATGCAGCTAGGTCAAGTCCTTGTGGGACTTCTTCTGTGATTGGAGATGCATTTGGCAATTACGAAGTAACAACTGGTGCTAGCTGAACAACTCTAATACGTTGCACTTGGTGATTTGAACTTCAACGAAATGCACCCAACTAAAGCCATTAATCAATGAATGCATGAATAATTTGAGAGAAGTTGCTTTAAATAAGATTTGAGTAGCCATCTGCAATGTTGCAGATAATATATTAACCACGTCCTGATTCGTGATATTTTTTCCGAAGGGGGACTCGCAAACATTTTGTTATTTCATATTTGGCTTACTAACCTCTTAAAGTGAATGGATATCAGTGCTAGTTGTTAATCTAGTAATAATGCTTGCTGTTTTCTTTCATGATTGTTCTATCCAGGAGCAACATCGTTTGTGATAATAAGCATTTGCTCCTTGGACTCTCAAATGGATCCTTGTATCCGATATCGTGGAAAGGGGAGGTATATTCTTTTATATTGAGTGTCCCAGCTTCTTTTCCATGCAAGTAAATTTTTTCAGTGATTTAATTTGGTATTAATTAAAACTTACAATTCAGGAAAATGTTGATTTTTAGTTGTCTTTTTCGAATTGTTTCTGCATGTTGCAGTTCTATGGCTCATATCAGATCAGCTTCCATTTGGGTGAGAACAATGAGATAATTAGACCACAAAATTCCTATGGTAATGGCAATGGTCCTGGAAGGGGTCCGATTATGAATTCCTCTAGTCACGGGCCATCGAGAGCATCTGCTGTTTTATGGCTGGAATTTTGCTTGCAGTTGAGGATACTTTTCGTGCTGTATTCTGATGGGCGACTAGTATTATGCTCTGTGAGCAAGAGGGGCCTAAAGCAACCAGAGTCTCTGAAAGCTGAACAGATTTTGGGGTCTGAGGATGCCATTTGTGTTTCTCTGGCATCGGTTAAGAGAATTCTGGCTGTCGGTACTAAAAGAGGGGTTGTTGAATTATATGATTTGGCAGAATCAACTTCACTTCTACGTACTATGTCATTGTGTGATTGGGGGTAAGCCTTTTAAATTCTAGTCACTGTAGTGTTTGCGGCAAAACTGTATATAGCTTTTACTTTTTAGGGAGATTAAGATGAGGGATCTGTGATCATGATGTCAAAACAGAAATACCTATATCCGGTTTTAGTATAGCAGTCATGGTGTCATTCATAAGCCAATTGGCTAATTATGTTCATGCTTCTTGTCTGTTAATGGTCTTGCTTACTAGGGACGGCAAACAAACCCATACCTGATGGGTTTGCCTGAACCCGAACCCAGTCTACAGGGGGATAACCCTTTTGACCGGGTTTGGGTCCCGGTCTGGGTCTGGGTCTGGGTTTGTAGACAGCCGAACTATTGGTGACGAGGTTTGCTGATTACATGATATATCATGGGATGTCGTCCACATAACAAATTGACTGATTACGTTCATGCTTGTTGTATATTTGTTTATCATGAGGTTTCAGTTCAAACTCGTGATAGGATCAGATTTCAGTTTTCTATGTTTACCTTAGTTTAGTGTATCATGACCGTCCTGTTATTCTTATTTCTCCTGCAGATACTCAATGGATGATACTGGTCCTGTCAGTTGTATCACATGGACACCTGATAATTCTGCATTTGCAGTTGGTTGGAAGTTAAAAGGTCTAGCAGTTTGGTCTGTCTCAGGATGCCGGTTAATGTCTAGTCTGCGTCAAGTTGGTTTAAGTTCTGTATCTTCTCCTATAGCAAAGCCTACATTGGATAATAAATTTGAACCTTTAACCAATGGGACTGCACTGATGCAGTGGGACGAATATGGATATAGGCTTTACACCATTGAGGAACAATCCCCAGAGAGGATCCTTGTGTTTTCATTTGGAAAATGTTGCCTAAACAGAGGAGTCTCTGACAAAACCTACGGTAGGCAGGTGATCTATGGGGAAGATCGTTTACTTCTTGTGCACTCGGAGGAGACAGATGAGCTAAAAATTTTGCATCTTAATCTTCCGGTAATGCTCTTTTCCATTTATCTACTTTTACTGGCTTGATCCTTAGATGTGTGAACTCTGATAAATTGTGTTTTGAGCCAGGTATCTTATATCTCCCAAAACTGGCCAGTTTTGCATGTGGCAGCTAGCACGGATGGAATGTATCTAGCAGTTGCCGGCCTCCATGGGTTAATCTTGTATGACATGCGGTTAAAAAAGTGGAGATTATTCGGAGATGTTTCACAAGAGCAGAAGATCGAGTGCAAAGGCTTGTTATGGCTGGAAAAAATCATTATTGTCTGCAATTATGTTTTCGCTTCTGACACGTGAGTACCACTGTCAATTGATTTGCGGGGACTGTTTATTGACCTAAAGTTAAACAGGTTTTGATCTGCTAAATAAAATCTATTAGTTGAGTTGCTGCTGATCAGGAATCCCTATTTATCTGGGAAGATAAGCATCTTCCATATAAAAGCTCTATTACCTGATGAAATAATATTGAACTTTTTGACATTTCTCTCTGACCTTATTCTGTATAGATTTTCTCTGTTCTGGAGACTGCAGTCTTCTCTTTTATATGGTAGGATTCAAATTACATTTATGTCTAATCACTGAAAGAAGTGTTTGTATGAGTTGTCTGTTACATGATGCAGGTATGAACTACTCTTTTATCCAAGGTATCACCTGGATGAGAGCTCACTGTTATGCCGAAAACTATTACTGGCCAAGCCACTGGTCATGGATGTTTACCAAGATTACATACTTGTGACATATCATCCATTTGATGTTCACATATTTCATGTGAAGCTGTCTGGTGACTTAACTCCTACGAGTAATCCAACAGTGCAGGTACAGCCACTCTATATTGCTGTCACAGATTTTCTTTTAATGAACAAAATCATTTCTCACTGAATATAGTAGTATTCTAGGAGTAATTATTTTTGTTCGTGCATTTTTTAAGTGATGAAATGACAAACAGCTTTCTACAGTACGAGAGCTCTCCATTGTAACTGCAAAGAGCCATCCAACATCTATGAGGTTTTTACCAGACCAAATCAACAAAGAATCTGCTCCAGAGAAAATTTCCTCATTCTCTAAAAATTTATCATCACGAGAGCCTGCTCGGTAATTAGTCCTGAAACTGATCCATCACTCTGATAACAAAAAAAAAGAAGAAAAAAGTATTTTTGCTATTGTCACCAAAAGCTTCTGATAAAATTTGTCTTCTAGATGTCTGATACTGCGAGCGAATGGCGACCTTTCATTGCTAGATCTGGATGATGGGCATGAACGGGAGCTCACTGACTCTGTGGAATTATTTTGGGTTACATGTGGACACTCAGAGGAGAAAACGAATCTGATTCAAGAAGTTTCATGGTTGGATTATGGTCACCGAGGAATGCAGGTTTGAAATTGTATTCATACACTCTGCTCGACCTATGTTACTCTAACCACTTTTATCTGATGATTTGATGATGGAAGCTGATCATTTCAGGTCTGGTATCCATCACCTGGTGCTGACCCTTACAAGCAAGAGGACTTCTTGCAGGTGTTTTTTTTTTTTTTTTTTCATTAATATGTATGAAAGTTTAAAAGATTAATTATGATGACAGTGATAGCAGACTTCTTCTCTTCCAGCCACAAACATAATGCAAATTCGTAAAGCTGACATTTTCAACTTATGTTGATGTCCTATGCACCTATATTTTTTTCTTTATAGTTGTTTGGCTGTTCAGCCATGGGAATTGCTAACTTGGTATTTGTTCATCAGTTGGATCCTGAATTGGAATTTGACCGTGAGGTGTATCCTCTAGGACTTCTTCCAAATGCTGGGATGGTGGTTGGTGTGTGCCAGCGAATGACATTTTCAACATGCACGGAGTTTCCTTGTTTTGAACCTTCTCCTCAAGCGCAAACCATCTTGCATTGCTTGCTTCGGCACCTGCTTCAGGTAAGTCTTATGAGGTGGTTTTATTTCCTGATATCTCAAGTCAATTGGTCAAGTAACTGCTATATTATTTTATATCTTCCATCTGATACCTCAATGAAATTTTCTTATGAATATTACCTTATTAGAGCTCGTTTAGTCTTACTAGAACAATGGCATCAAACTATGACTATTAAATGCTTTGCACTCTTCTATGACTTGTTGAGTGAACTGGTGCTGTGGTGCATCTAATCTCTATGGCTCCTGATATTCTTGTATTCTTGTTGCTCTGTTTTGTGATGGATTTGTTTTTCCCTGCAGAGAGACAAGATTGAAGAAGCTTTACGGTTGGCACAATTATCGGCTGAGAAACCTCATTTTTCACATTGTATGGAGTGGCTTCTTTTCACTGTATTTGAAGCTGACATTTCTAGGTATGTTTGTTTATCCTTCTGAAGAGCCCTGCATCCTACTATTATCTTGTCAGTTCTATGCGTAAAAGTGCAAACAATCTTTGAGCTGTGGTCCTTTGAGCTTACAAGGTGCTCTCTTCTGAGACAGTCGGAGTAAATGTTTACCTTGACATGCATGGAAAGTCAAAGCGTTACATGACTTATGAGGCGGAGGGAGTAAATGTTTCAAATGGAAATATTTTAATCGTGTTTTGAACTAATTACCACTCTAATTTTTTTTATGTGGCACATGTTAAATTGTGTTTTGAACAAGATGCTTTCAAACAAAGATAGCTTGGCATACTAAATATGTCCTACCTTGTTTTAGTTTTACTTTTTTTTTTGTACAATGTTTTAGTAATTTTAGTCTCTCGTTCTTTATGTTTCAAATGCTATTCTCCTTGCAGGCAAAACACCATCAAACATAATGCTCCAATTGCTGATGACAAGTCTAGTAACTCTCTTTTGGAGAAAACCTGTGATTTAATCAGACATTTTCCAGAGTACCATGACGTGGTTGTGAGTGTTGCAAGGAAAACTGATGGTCGACATTGGGCAGATTTATTTTCGGCTGCCGGGCGATCAACAGAGTATTTTATCTCTCTGTTCTCTAGACTTCTTCATGTTTTAACTGGTTGAAGTTGGCTGTGATATGGCTGAATAAATGATGCCGCATGTTTTAGTTCTCCATTACTAAGCTCTGATGCATTTGATGATGGTTTTATGGAATAACAAACAAACATGAAAGGGAAAAAATGGAAAGACCCGAATATTTGGTGCAGATGACCACTTCTTTCGTTTCTATTTTACCATGATCCTTCTACACTCGATGGGGGCACACTTTGCTAGTGAAGCTTGTACTCAGCATAGATGGAACTAGCTCGTGTTTTTTAACGTCTCTATTTGTGCGTGCGTGCGTGTTGGGGGAGGGGGGTCTTCGGTTCCGCCCTTGGAGCTTTATAGTGATCCAGTTCTTAGCTGGATATAAACATGATGTGATGGCATGATGCGTGTTGTCCCCCCGAGACAAATGTACTTGAGAATCGCTTCTAAAGACTTTGTTTTCCAGTAAAATAATAATCCTCTTCTCATAGATTGGCGAATTGAATGTTCTAGTTATCAGGATGGGTTGGGTTTTTCTTCTGTATCAAGAAATAACCTACATGGTGGTGCAGAGTTTTCATATAACCTTACTTTGTGGTTTTAAGTTCAAAAGATTTTGTCTGAGGTAAAGCGTGATTTCATAGGCGATTATGAATATTGGCCGTAAAATTGTTAATAGGATTCCTTTTCAATATGACGGAGGCATTTCTTTGCCCTATAAAATAATATGTTTTTTTTATTTTTGCCTTCTATAGTTTTCATATTTCTATTCAGTTTGCAGCTTGTTTTATTTTGTTGCCTGGGTGACTAATTGGTTTTTTCTAGGTTGTTCGAGGAATGCTTTCAGCGAAGATGGTATCGTACTGCCGCTTGCTATATACTCGTAAGTGCTTGCTTTGTGTCCTTCAAGTACTTTTTTTTTCATGAAGCCTTCCATCCCAGGAAAAAAAACACGTTAAGTTCCTTGATCATGAGTATTTGTTAGTGCAATATGATCTTCCGACAAGTTTTCTTTATTTAAGTACTTTCCTTCATGTGGTCTGAAATATGTCATGGTAACAATCTTATAGGAGACCGAGAATGTTGCACTAGAATTATAGATCTTTTCCTCGATAATGAAAACCGGAACCATAATGGTACATATCAACCCTAGTGGCCACTGTATTTATCTGAAATGCTCACCAGGTGCCTGGCAAACTGGGTGCAATTCAGAACTGATGTCCCTCTCCATAACATGCTGTATTCTCTCAAGATCGTTGAATTTATTTGACAGGTAATCGCCAAACTTGAAGGCTCTGCTGTGAGTCAATACTGTGCTTTGCGCTTGTTACAGGTGAATTTTTCTTATCTTTTCCTTTTTCTTCCTTCCTCTCCTCTTCTCCTGATGAACTGACTTGTGGTGGTTATTTTGCTCGTTCTAGGCCACTCTTGATGATTCTTTGTATGAACTTGCTGGGGAGCTGGTACGGATTCTAATACTCGGGTTATTTAATGCATGGATGCATATCACTAGGCATGCATCAATTAGTTTTGCTTCACATGTCCATATGGTGTAGTTATCAAGACACTAGTTTATGCTGTCATTCTTTGACACTGTAGGAGGCGGTGTGACATGGTATTTCTTCATGTGATTGACACTTCATACTTCTTTCTTCTCAGGTAAGGTTTTTGCTGAGATCTGGAAGAGAATATGAGCACACAGCACCTGAATCAGATCGGCTTTCCCCAAGATTCTTAGGCTATTTTCTTTTTTCTTCTAAGAAACAGCCGACAGATTCTAAGAGGTATCCAGCTCCTTCTTTTACTCTCTCCTCATCTATATGGTAGGGGAATATATTTAAAGACACGCCTAGACTTGTGTGTCTCAGGGTGAGGATTATATGATAAATCATAAAAATAACTTGGGATGTGCACCATATAGTAGTTGTCAATTATCTTGTCGGTTGGTCCACGTAAATTATAAATATATATTTTTTCGTGATTCTTATAGTCATGATTATTGGATTTAAAGCGGACAAATTTAAGTTTGGGTATACCTTGACGTGAAATTTTAATCCCTATACATAATATTTATGGTTTGACCAGTAAACCTCATGACATGTTATCCTAGTATTCAGCCATGAGATGCAATGGTTCAGCTTACTATGTTGTCTGTCAATTGGAAATTAAAAGTTTCAAGAATTCACTTTTCTAGTGGGTCAATCAAATCAATGGCTCAAGTTCTAGGGCTCTTATATCTGCTTACTATCTTGTTACTTATAGCTTCTTGTTACTTAACATGGTTGATTCCATGTTAATTCTGAAAGAAATGAATGGAAAAAGGAGTGGGAAAATGAGATAGTGGATCACTGGAAAGCGAGAACCATAAAAGGTTGAACCATTTGACGATCGGTTATCTTGTAACTAAAACAGTTTTTTCTCTCATGAGGTACTTATGAGTGGGTGCTCAGTGTCATGTGTTTGATAAATGTGTCATTATATATTTGTAACGTGTGGTTTCTATGGAGGATGGAGTATGACCATTTTGTTTTACTTTCGCAGTCCCTCATTTAAAGAGCAGAGTGCACATGTTGCTTCGGTTAGAAATATCCTTGAAAACCATGCTAGCTATTTGATGTCGGGAAAAGAGCTCTCCAAGCTGGTGGCATTTGTAAAAGGCACTCAATTTGACCTTGTGGTTAGTGCCCTATCGTTATATCCCTGAGTCTGATCTGATTTTAAGTTCGTGATACCTGAATATGACTATCGAATGCTTTTGCATTTAACTTGCATCCTGCCTACTTGCTACAGGAATTCCTACAGCGAGAAAGATATGGATCGGCTCATTTGGAGAATTTTGCTTCTGGCCTCGAACTAATTGGGCAAAAGGTATAGACACTGTTATGATATGGTGACTAGTATGCGACTGAATCTGATACCAGAAGGGTGTTTGTTTATAAAGGTTGTGTTAAGAAGGAATATAAAGATTTTTTCCATCACTCCGCCATAGGATGACAAAAGAATAAATATCATCCAATCTAAATAGCAGGTTTTGATGCATAAGGATAAGGTAATGGCACTATTAGCGGAGCTTTGAACTTGGGTCACCCATCAATGCAATCTTCGTGATATTTCTAGTTGGAGTTATCTATTATTGATTCGGTTTAAAGATTTCAATTGTGGGGATATAGATTTCTTCCATCACTCCGCTATAGGATGACAAAAGAATAAATATCATCCAATCTAAATAGCAGGTTTTGATGCATAAGGATAATGATAATGGCACTATTAGCAGAGCTTTGAACTTGGGTCACCCATCAATGAAATCTTCGTGATATTTCTAGTTGGAGTTGATCTATTTTTGATTCGGTTTAAAGATTTCAATTGTGGGGATATAGACTGGCCCTTGCTATGGATGTTCCAAGAACAGGGTTTTATGACCACTCCGTGCTGGGTCGTACACGATTTCATTTAATTTTCAGTAGTTCTGGTTTATTTTAAATTCCGAGAAACTGTCATCTCCATCCTACTATCTTCTTCACTGCTGTTTAAGCCATTTCACCTTTGTCTTTGTGTGTAATTATACTGAAATCTCGACTAAATGGTCCTTGTAGCTTCAAATGGATACCCTGCAGAGTCGATTGGATGCGGAGTTCCTCTTAGCTCAAATGTGCTCTGTGAAATTCAAAGAATGGATTGTTGTTCTGGCAACTCTTTTGCGACGATCTGAGGTACTGAACTGTAACGAAGACTTCCTAAATCCATGTCATGTTTTAGGTTTTTAAACAGTGATTGGCCGTTTGAAGCCCTCTGGTTGCAGTGGAAAATGGCATTGATGGTTGTGAATGACGGGTGTTGAGCGAAAATATTAGTGAAATAGAACAAGTGCTCTTGCTAATATTTCATTGCAGAAATAGGATAGACGGATAAAGTCATCCATTGTTGTACAGACCAGGAAAACTGCTTACATTGTAGAGTTGGTTCTTGAAGTGTCTGCTAATGTTGCCAAATGATTTTTCTCTTGCCAAAATTTTACCAGGTTCTCGTTGATCTATTTCAGCATGATTTGCGGCTGTGGAATGCATATAGCTATACTCTTGAGGTACATTTTCTTGAATACAGTTTATGCCTTTTAGTTTGAAACCTTGAGTCCCTTCATTTTGCTGGTAAATTATATTTTGAATAAAAGGAACTCAAAACGACCAGTAAAGAGGATATTTTCATGAAGTTCTATGAGACTAAATCATATTAAGTTTTAGCGGTCCTTGAAACACTACTTAGAACTTTGGCAGGGAGCCAGGGCGACATTCCAGCTCTCCGTTTTTAAATTTTGTTTCTCTTTTTGCTTCTAGTCTCATCCAGCATTCATCGGCTACCATGATCTGCTTCAAGACCTGGAAGCCAGACTTTCTTCTGTTCCTAGTTTTGAAGGAACATGATCTTCAGTTGGAATTCACTTCTCCAGCTCGATTTGCTGGGGTCTACAGCCGCATGTAATCTTCAGCAGGAAGAACCGATAGGATCAAGGTTCGGATTCTCCTCGTGCACCCTCTTCCAATTTCATCATGTCTTAACCATCAAATTGAAGAGCTGTTTCTTTGGAGACATTGAGAATGCCAATGTAACAGACACCTCCTGCACATCCTCAACCCCAGAAGAAGATTTTGCACCTTCGGGTTCAGGCAACTCACGCCGACCCAAAGCTACATTCTGGTTGGCAGTATGATGCCCCTTTATTGGTTTGGATCTGTTACTACCCTATTCCATAGCTGTATCAATTCATGTGAACACGGCGCAGATAATGTGCTGAAAGGCTTTGGTTTATTCCATTAGGAGGTTGTTTGAACGCAGACTATTTCACAACAGTAACTTGTGTAAACATGGGTTCTATAATTTATGATATAATAGTGCAGGTGATGGTTATATTTCTGCCTGTGTCACGTTGGAACTCATTATGGACTCTAATCTCTCCCCTTTTTTTACCTCTTTTCTCGGTGCTTTTTGCATTGTTCTAGTTTAGTAATTAGTCTCATTTTTATTACAAACAAACGGTTTCTACTGATGATCCAAGGTCATTTGCGATATTTTTGTTCGATGTTTTATTCTTTCTTTCAGTGGCTGTTCAACTGATCCAAGATCCTTGACAAGCGACCTCTACTTCAAATGAGCAAGAGAGAGAAGAGAACTAGCAAGCAGAAGATATTGGTTTGACGATAAGCAACAGATGCTTCAGCTGGAAAAATAAAAAACAAGGGTGAGCGTAGCTCAACATATACTGGCAGGGCTGTCATAATGCAGGACATTCCACCTGAAAATGTCACCAGGTTTTGGCTGCATGATTGACTCAACTGGCTTCCAGGTGTGTTCCGCTCTGTTGCTCACGAGACTGACTATGACGAAGTTGGCCAGCGATGTCCATTGTCATGATGCATGTTGGCACGTAGTCGTGATACTTGTTACCACTCGGGATGACATAAATCATGTTCCAGTTACTCATCCTTTCACAATCTTTAGTCTCCCATATCTCTACGATTTTTGGGACCTACGAGGTGCAGGTTGTCGTTTGCTTCGTACCAGTTAAACTCGTTGAGCATTGTAATGTTCCCCTTGGGCATTTTGTATGTCTGGCTTGTTGTTCAGAATTCCTCTTGAGCACCCTCTTCTCGAGTCCTATCAACCAATATCAGGCGGCAGCCGTGAAACTTATGATACTTATCTTTACAATAATCTTGTCCGCCAGGGAGGACCAGCCATTTAATTTTCCCTTTGGCAGCAAGGGAGCAAGCCAAGACAGATCCGCTGCTATATTCCACAAAGCGCCATGGATGGGAGCCATAGCTGTGAGGGCCTCCACGATGGCAGCTGAGATCACGACGTGCAGAGTCCGGCACCCTTGTACCTCTTGGCGACATAATCATAGCCTATTGACCATGTGAATGAATTATACTGACCTGAGTCGATGACTGGAACCTCCATCTTGAAATGTGATCTCGTTCGCGGGTTAAATACATACAACCCGTCTGGAGGTGATCGTTCATGCAGCCTCTGATTCAGTTCGTGAGCAAGGACCAGGCCATTACGTGAACCAGTAATCCGGAGTCTCTTGTCATCAACATCAAGGAAGCCCAATTTGAGCGGACTGGCGGTGCAAGGGATTATTGTAAAACTGGCCAGGTCCTCAGCTAGGTTATATCGCTGCAACTCCCAGGCAAACAGTAGCTCATGGAAACTTAGTGACGATGAGACAATGCGGGGTCGTTTGAACTTGGCGTGCGCAAGGTGGGCATCAACGAAGCTGTCGCCGGAGATCCAATGCATCCACGTCTTGCAGACGACTTTGAGTCGAAGCAGATCGAGAGGTGGAACTCGAAGTAGGATCTCATATCGAAGTTCTGGAGGTAGATAGCATGTTTTTGGCTCCATCTCTTGGGAAACAAAATTTCGAAGCGTGGTAAAAGACACCAGGGTTGATCTGATTTTGTGGTAATTTATATCCGACTTAGACACGAAAAGATATAATACAGAAAGATCCAGGAAAAAAGGAAAAAACTGTTGTTCGATGATTTTTTTTTAAAGGTTTCCTTTCTATCTCTAATTTAATGTAACCATCATAGCTAATCTTAATTGCTAGAGTAGAATTAACAATAAAACAATCTACTAGATAATAACTATCGAATACTTCTAGGCAATTTATCTTGTTTTAACAAACATTGCCAATTTTCAAAATCTTCAACCTAATAAATCATTGAAAAAATAATATTTAACTCCATAAAATATTGATACAAAATGAATTTAAAAAATTCATTAAAAACATCTAGTTTTTAAAAAGAAACATAATGAATTATTTTGACATAAAAGGAGTTGACGAGAGGTTATCAGTATATTTTTTTAAGTTTAAAATGGTCATGTATCACTCGATAATAATTTCAAGGGATTTTATATTCTTTTCCTTATACTCCCTCCCTCCCATAATAAATATAATATTTTATTTTTATAATATTTAACACGTATTTTGAGGAGTTATATTATTCGTCTTAATGACGTAAAAAAATGAATGAAGTAAATAACTTAAACTATCATTAGTGTTTCACGATAATTTTATAAAATAATATTTAATTAGAAAAATATTCTGTTTTATTTTCAAATACTCTATATTGATTTTGTCTTGCAACTTACAATTTCTAAATTTAGCATTAGAATATGAAAAAAAGAGTGTGTGTCATAATATACGTGTGTATAATAAAAAATAATTCTCCTCAAAACATAAGAATTTATAATAAAAAAAGCCTTGAAATATCTTTAACATATTCAAAAACACTTGAAAATGTAAAAAAAAAAAAACATCATAAAAATGAATGATTCAAAATTAAATTGTTAAAAATAAATGGTTCAAATTAAAAGATACCATCTTAATCATTGATTTGTATTATTTTAATCTTAATTATTTATTTATTTTTAGACGCATCTATATCATGTACACTTAAAATATCTATATCTGATTCAAGATTGTACGTGACAAGATACAAGATATGGAATACTAACAGTCTCATGTCCAAGGTTATTCAGCCACAAGAATTTATAAAAAAAAAGTCTTGAAAAATGTTTAACATATTCAAAAACATTTGAAAATATAAAAAATATCATAAAAATGAATGATTGAAATTAAATTGTTAAAAATAAATGATTCAAATTAAAAGATACATCTCAATGATTGATTTGTATTATTTTAATCTCAATCATTCATTTATTTTTAGACTAATCTATATCATGAACGTTTAAAAAATCTATATCTGATTCAAGATTGTACGTGGCAAGATACTAACAGTCTCACACAATGTCTCATGTCCAAGGTTATTCAGTCACATTGCTAAGCAGAAAACGACAACCACCAATCACCGTGTCCAAGAATATTCTCGTTCAGCAATCCCACCGACTCCTCCTTTCTCCTTTTTACCTATCACCAATCACACACGAACCAAAACCTAAACCTCAAATATCCCCATCACTTAAGGGCAACATCGTCTTTTGGTCACCAAATGCAGCTAAGATAACACGACACGTGTCGTTCCCTCATCCTCCCTTTTCCTCGGCCCTTGATTTTTCTATTTTTCGTTTCCCCTTTTTATTTTCCCCGCTTACCAAACCTTCACTGATTCGACGCCGACGCAAACACTGTGCTGCGGCGCTGCTGTGCTGCCGCTCGTCGTCGTCATCTTCTCCTTTGCCGTCGCCACCGGCGGCGAGGAGTGATGGCGATCGGCGCTGTTGTATCGAATCGGAACTGCTTCGGCTCCTTCGTCGCCTCTGGTATTTGTTGTTTGGATATTTTTGGTCAGATTTTCGTTTAGATTTTAATCGGAACTGCTTTGGATTGTGATGCATTTGCTATCATTTGTTGCTTGACTGGATTTCGTTGTTGTGCTATTTGTTTTTGTTTTTTTTTTTTGCTTTGATTTATTGTGCCCGGTGTCGTGTAAGTGATGATTCGTTCCGATTCATAGTGCGCGAGAGTTGTTGAGGAGTGTATTTGTACAAGTGAAATAAAGATCTAACTGAAGCTGTTGCTTTGGGTTGTGATGGGTAATTACTTGCGTCAATGTGACTTGCCGTGCGACATTAGGCTCGGTATGTAATGACGATTATGGCCAGAATCGAACACGACGCTAGGCCGAGGACTGTTATGTTACATGTTCTAATTCTTTCTTTCCCCATCCTGAATATGTGGAGATCATGTTCGTCAGTCACAATAAGAAACTGTCATGAATAGCAATCCAGGCAATATATGTGCCCTAATAATGATAATGCGGACAATGAGGTGGTAAGTTATCTTTTTGTTTTCCCCTTAAAACACTTATTTAGTTGGTCTTCCCTTAGTGTCACGTGGAAGGATTATTACAAAAAGGTATCGGTCTGGCCACATTAATATTACAAGTTGTTGAGATATCTGTTCTTTGTAACAATTAATTATCTCAATTGGTATTCAATTGGTATGTGCTAATATTAACAACACGATTTGATTTAGAAATAAACGATGGAGATTAAATTCATCGAGGTTGAAATCTAGTGTTTCCTATGTATTCTAGCGTTGAGGCAACAATCTTGGTATTCCAAATTAGATATCTTGGTTGTTTTTATTTAAGCATAATCAAGATACAACCAAGTTTTTTACACAAGCGCATGTCCAAAAGCTTCAAAATAGGAACCAAGATGACTACTAAGATTTATAGTGTATGGTCGAATTCTGCAGGAATGAAGTAGTGGATTTGGAACATAGCTAACAAATAAAGTTAAGTTGCTGATAATGGATTGAATTGAAGCGCAATCATGATTGCTTGCCTGACTAAATTTAGTTTGCTCTTAGATGTGTAATCTATGTTAGCTAATACTAAATGTGATCCCCTCGTGACATCTTCTGTATTACAGGTAATGCTTGCCAAACCAGTCATGGTTTGGTAAATCGAAAAGGACAGAGGTCAGGCATTGCTGAGAGGCAACTTGGGCAAGACACCAGTTTCTACAATAAGTCTCATGTTCTAGTCAGAAGCTCTTTGACATCAAAGTGTTCACATTGCCTTGTTACTTTAGATGTGAGGACTCCCAAGGAACCCTTTGGTTTTCATTGTAGCTGGAAGCCTCCTATAAAGCTCTTCCATGAGAAGTTCTGTGGTTCAAATCCGTCAAAAAGGGCCATAGGAAGATGTTGTTGCTCTCTTCACACAGATTCATGTCATATAAGCAGTTTGGTACCATCAAGAAAGCTACACAAATCTCCGTCACTTCATAAGAAAAGCCTTAAAACCAAGCATTGTAGACATAGAGGCACCTGTGCTTTCTATAAGTCAGAAGATTATGATGTAACAGATGCAGGCTTGGAATCCTTGAGTTTCCCAGACGTTCCAGGTGAGGTTCTCTTGGGAAAAGAGAATGCTGAGGAAACATCTCCATGGTGGGAGTTTCCAAAACGATGGGTGATTGTTCTACTTTGTTTTGCATCGTTCCTGCTCTGCAACATGGACCGTGTTAGTTGCTTCCTTCTCTATGCTCTGCTTTTCAAAGTTGATCATGTTTACTAGATAAGCACTAAGTACTTGGTTGATATCTAATAACATTGTTTCACTGTTGCAGGTGAACATGAGCATTGCTATTCTTCCTATGGCTAAGCAGTTCAATTGGAATAGTACAACCGTGGGTCTGATTCAGTCTTCTTTCTTCTGGGGATACCTGCTTACTCAGGTTTTAGTTTAGCTGTGGCACTTGTCAGTATCAATTTTGTTTGTTTTTTCATAAAAAATCGAAGTGCCAAGCGCAAAGCTTCTCTCAGATGTAATCTGATTATAATTGGTATTTAAAATGATCAGGGACGTCATGTGTTCTCTTAAGTTAATAGGCACTCATACTCATCCCGATGCCATTATAGTCAACATGGTTCCCTCAATGTCAATGCCACCCGTTCACTCTGGATTAACTCCTATGTATGAAATGTCTTGTTGTATAGATTATTGGAGGCATATGGGCGGATAAAATTGGAGGAAAGCGGGTATTGGGATTTGGCGTGATTTGGTGGTCTGTTGCAACTGTTCTGACACCCATTGCTGCGAGGGTCGGCTTGCCTTTCTTGCTTATTATGCGTGCTTTTATGGGCATCGGTGAGGTTAGTTTCTTCCTCATTGGAAAAATGTTTTTTTTCCCATCATGGACATGTGAAAAGTCTATTGCAGCTGTCTCCTATTGGGCTTTACTCACCAAGGCCACCTGACTCTCTTACCAGGGAGTTGCTATGCCTGCCATGAATAACATAATCTCCAAGTGGATTCCAGTGTCCGAAAGAAGCAGGGCACTTGCCTTAGTGTACAGCGGCATGTATCTTGGTTCTGTTACTGGATTGGCTTTCTCACCACTCTTAATCAACAAGTTTGGCTGGCCTTCTGTCTTCTATTCCTTTGGTTCTCTTGGAAGCATCTGGTTGGCCTTCTGGCTCAGTAAGGTAAACCAATGCTTCTAAATACAGATGTTAAATCTGATTGGAAAAGGCTGCCAGTTAGTTTGTTTGGACAGGCACATAGCTCACCGGAAGAAGATCCAGATCTGAGTCGCGAAGAGAAAAGATTCATCTTGGAAGGCAGTGTATCAAAGAAACCTGTCACAGTCATTCCCTGGAAGTTGATTCTATCAAAGGCACCTGTCTGGGCGTTGATAATCTCCCACTTCTGCCATAACTGGGGAACATTCATTATTCTAACATGGATGCCTACTTACTACAATCAGGTATATAGTTGGGCAAAGTGCATGATATTGCAATGTCAGTATGATTGCTCAAGACTTCGAATGTCATAGTTGTGATGGCACAGTTGCTGGTCGTATACTATTTAATCAGTTACCGAATACCGCCTCAACTTCTTATTCTTTTTTCATTTTGTACTTATAGGTGTTGAAGTTCAATCTCATGGAATCAGGTCTCTTTGCCGTTCTACCATGGCTTACGATGGCATTGTTTGCCAACATAGGAGGATGGATAGCAGACACACTAGTAACTAGAGGTTATTCAGTGACATCAGTCAGGAAGGTAAATCTATTGCTTCATCTCCTAGATTTTATTTTCCCCTCGTTGCTAAGAATCTCATGTTAGGGGTCAAATCAAGAATCCATTATCCATACTGTTCCTCGAATACACAGCTACGATTTATGAAGTAAAGAGGAAAACATGAAAAGAAAAAAGAGAAGCGATGTTGTAGAATGGAAAATATACAAGGTCTTGCTCTTCTTGAATTAACTCTAAACGATCCTTTGATTGAATACTGTTTCACATGAGAACATGATGGAGTTGGTGCTCTATATATTCCCTAAGAAGATAACATTCTGTTCATCTCCATCCTGCAGATTATGCAGTCAATTGGATTTCTCGGACCTGCGCTCTTCCTCTCACTACTGAGTCAAGTTAAGACACCTGCTCTAGCCGTCCTATGTATGGCATGCAGCCAGGTACGGTAGCTCTCTTTTTCCGAGTAATGTTTCTGTTTTAAGTTGGAGTTCGATCTGATGGATAGCAAACCTAACAAGGGGAAACAAAATGGCTTCCTCAATTCAAATGGTTTATCGTGTCATTTAGTTTGCCTGCTTCTCCTAGCAAGCAAGCACAAAGTGGTCTTGATGCATAAGAAACAGCCATATATCTTTAGCTTTTTGATGAACTGAATCCATATGATTTTCAGACTGCTCTGTGGTTAAATTGTGTGCATTCAGAAGAAAATAACTGTCATTGCCTTGTTGACAACAGGGATCTGATGCCTTCTCGCAGTCTGGTCTGTATTCAAATCACCAGGACATTGGACCACGCTATTCGGTATGCCACTTGTCTTTTTGCCCGTAGTCAGCATGCTATTTCAAAAAATTTCTGAAAGCTGGTACAATTCTATTATCTGATGAAGGATTTTCTGCAGTAAATTTCAATAGCTAAACTATGAAACTTATACTAAGATATGATCCTGTATAATATTTTCAGGGAGTATTGTTAGGGTTATCCAACACAGCAGGCGTTCTCGCTGGTGTCTTTGGTACAGCTGCTACAGGAATCATTTTGCAACGAGGTATGAAGGGTTTTTCTTCAATTCGCTTGGTTTTGAATGTGAAATCTTCTTGTCTGGAAATGAAGAGCCATGCATATTAGTTTTGCTTGCTGAAACTGGTATTTGTATCCTATTTCATCAACTCCGAGTTCAGGTTCTTGGGATGATGTGTTCAAGGTGGCAATAGTACTGTACATCATCGGCACATTGGTGTGGAACTTCTTCTCAACAGGAGAGAGAATCTTAGACTAAAAGTGAAACAAGAGAACGGCTACTAAGCATAGCTTTTATTTTTGCCCTTCTGTCAAAGTGATGCAATCGTGAGACCAGAACACTTGCAGCATCATGTTTTTGCTGAAGCAGGCCAACCTTCATCCATCATTGATGCTCATTCTTTTTGACCGATTTGATTAGTGCGGGGATGATCCATGGTAGTGTTCATGCTCCGTTGTGCTCGTGGCTATTTGATTACAAGAATCCATATTGGCAAGACACTGTTACTTCCTCCCAGGAAACTAAAATAGATGTGAAATGTATTCCCATAGTATTGTGGAATCCAGATTCTTACAAATCATGCATTGTGCTATTTTATTCCCAAGCACAAGTGATTTATTTGTCAATTAATGCCAATGGAAATTGATATAACCAAAAAACAAATCCAGATTGATTAAAAATGCAATAAAATAGTTATATTGCATATTAGACGTTTGTCTGTTGCTTCTGTGCTAAGAAGCTGCATATTTGGCCTGCTATGGGTGCCATGATTTTTTCATAGTTATCCCAGCGAGCCGAACTTCTGTATTTCTTCAAATTACCATGCAATATGCAATTTGATGGGTTCAGAACTCAGAATTAAATCTTCCCAAAAACAAGAGCCGCATCTTGCAACATGAGACAATGCATACAACCATTGAACTGGCATTTGAATAGATTGACAATAGCAGTCGTTGGAGTCACAAAGGAGCCGGATTTATATTCCAGAATGCGTAGACGCATTCCACCAGTTCATATCCTGCCAGTCAGGGTCGATCAACTTCTGTAGACATGTTGCCTATCATGGCCCCGGCCTCAAGAAAACAACCAGTCTCCACCATTAGCACGAGCAGTAACTTCTACCAGCCAAACCAAAAAAGTCTGGATCCTTTCTGTTGGCTACATCACTCCATACTGATAGTGCCAATTTGAATGACTACTGTTGCTGTCGAAGTTACTTGAATGGTTACACTATTTCTATTCATCATCTGCAGAACGCTACCCATTGACATCCTCGATATCCATATATTTGCTAGGATCCTATCTTCTGACCAGGTACTTAGGCAGGGGAAACTTCAGGCTCTTTGCAATCTGTGGATAGTGTGAAAACATCAATCGCCAAATCATGGATCAAAATGCAGATTTGTCAATAAATCAAGGATTCCCAAATGCGACAAATTGAAGGGAGTGGTGAATCAGAAATTACCTTCATAGCCAATTCTTCAGATATGGTACATTTGTATCGGATGGAGCCCTCCAGCGGACAACTCGCTCCCTTGGATATAAAGTTGGCACTACAAAGACTAGATAGTTGCAACAGGACATCCGACATGAGTTCCTCCTCGCCATCATGAGCTTCTGATAAGTTATCCCATGGCTCCTCTCCCTCGATGGCTATTTCTGAAACTGGTTTGACAATTAACTCATAGATGGCTAACAATCTTTCCAAATGAAAAGTTCCAGGGCCTTTCATAAGCAAGTCCTGCTCCACCATTTCCTTATGCTCGATCACTTTCTTCGAAGTTCTAGGCCACAAGTTTTGGTCCAAAAAAGGTCAGGTTAAACGCCACAAGTGCTAATGAGGGCACATGAAACTTGCGAGAAAAAGATCACCCCACATGAATATGAGTAGAGATCTTGTCCCATATCCAGACAGCAAAGGGGAAGTTTATGACTCTGATGAAGTATGTAAATTACTTTTAAGGGATGCTACTGCATTACTGGTTTTATATTTCAAAAGCAGCCAAATAGGAAACATGACCACAACAAGGCCAAAAAAAAAAAGAAGAGAAGAGACTTACTTTCTCTTCCTCTTTTGATTGGCAAGTCCACTGGTTGAATCAAACAACGAAGCATCATGAGTAGCAGGGTTTCTTGAAGAAAGGAAAGCCGAAAGAAGCAGATATTTCGCAGAGGTTGCCATATGAAAATCCATCTCTTCTATGGTTTCAAGCTGCCTGGGTTTTGTAGGAGTTCTCTTCCCCTTGGCTTTCTGACCATCTTCTACAGCTCCGCCCGATGACATGCTAAAAACTTCATTCAGGGCTGCTGTAACATGAGGCTCAAGATCTCTAAATAGCCTTCTCTTCGCATCTAATGTATCTTGTCCATTAGATGATTCACAACACATCTCATACAACCGAGATAGAGAAGTGGATAACTCATCAAGCCGCCTCGTTGTTCTATAGAATTGCTTAAGCACGATACTGTTCAAAGAGTATAATAGCAACAAAAAGAACACATCCCTATTAGAACCCCAACACCGAAAACGAACATAATCTAAGAATGAAAGAAGCGGAAGCAAACACGATATCCTTACTCAAGAAAGTAAGAATACAGCTTCGGATTCTCTTGCTTTCGCATTAATATTTCCCTCAGATCCTTTTCGGTATAAGCAGGAAAGTACACAGGAATAGGTTCCAAATACCCCATATCCGAGTAATAAGCATCAGGCGAAGCCTTACTGATAAAGATAAACCCGACTTCAGGCATTCCCAACGAATGACACAGACCAAACAGAAACGGCAACAAGATCGCACTCTTATCCCATCCCCTAACCACCTCCAAATTATCAATAATCACATACACCATCTTCCCCTTCACTGCCTCCGGCACCCTTCCTGCTCTCCTCTCCATCAGTTCATCCAAGACACCCCTCAACGCATCCCTCAATAAATTCACAAACTCAGACAGCCTCTCACACCGCTTCGCACTCCCATACGAGTTCCCACTATCCCTCCTATGAAACAACACCTGATTCAACACACATTCAAACAACACTCTAGCATTATAACACGAAGCACAACTCGCATACACAAAGGGTCTCTTCAAGTGCCTGAAAACCTGAAGCACAACACTGGTTTTTCCAGTTGAAGCACCACCATACACAAACAAAGGCAACAATGGTGAATCCAAAGGACCCAAAAGGCTAAGTATCTGAGTTATCTGGGCTCCTCTGCCCGGGAAACTTGATATTAGGTCGTTTAAGGCAAATGGGTCGTCAATGGGACCCAAGATTAGGTCTTTGAGTGATGGTTTGTGGGTGATTATGGGGTTTGTGGGTGTTGAAGCAGTTGATGATGTTGATCTTGCCGCTCTTCGAGGATTTTGTGGGATTTTCTCGCTACCCATTTTGATGAATTTGAAGAATGAGCATTTGGGAATGTGAATCGAGGAGAGAAGTGGAGGAGGGGAAATTGGAAGAGGGAAAATGGCGGGGGCCGAGGAGGCAATTAGGGTTTCCTTGACGGTGAATGAACAGTATTCTATCCGTGTTATAATAACACTTTTTTTTTTCTAATTATCATAATTTATTTAAAAGTTTTCTTATTTTATTCAATATTTAATTTAAAAAATCATATCAATTATTATTTTTATAATATGTATAATATTTTTTCACAACAATCCTATTATTCATAAAAAAAATTCATTAAATTTTATAAAAATTTAATACATATAAATCCCTTGTCAGTATTTGTAAATATTATGGGATAAAAAAAATAAAGAGTAGTTATTTTATTTCATTGATAGAACAAATTACAGATTTAAATAAAGACATCACCCATCCGCGCTATAATTGAGACGGCGACGTCTTTTTAGGTGGCAAATCCGATTCGGATGAAAGGCAATTGCTCGTTAGGGGTAGGTGTATTTGCGTTGGCTATCTTTGAGATGCGCTTCAGCAGGGTTACGGCGTCCTTGGCAAGGGCGCCAAAAGTGTCGGTGACGAATGGGATGAAAGTGTGCTTGTTGGAACGGCAACCTTCCTCGTGTTTTTTTACCTTACCGACCGCTGCGTCCTCAGCGGCCTTCTCGCCACTGGGATGTGTCATAGGGGAGACACATGTAACATCCACACAACTGTGCCGACCTTGCTCCCAGTTGAAAAGTAACACATCAGTCGAACGGAGACGACCCCCTTCAGACAAGAATGTAACTTCGGCTTCCTTACGCGACTGGATGCCGGCTTTCTGGCAGGTGTCGTATAGGACATCTCGGATAGTGTCGTGACGATTCTTTACTCCAGGAGAGTTGACACAGTGCACAGCGTGGTCCCTGTAAATGTCAAGGGCGTGTTGGCAGTAGCACGGACAGACCGAGTTCTCCGCGAAGAGTGGGACCATCAGACGGTATTTCAAGACAGCTCTGTACTCGATTGGGCGCATCTTCAGGCCCAAGCCCGAGATGGGGACAACGAGAAGGAAGTCCTTTGCGTGCTTCGCTTTGGAGCTAGCGATGACAAGCCGGTCTCGAGTTGATAGGGGCCAAGCAAGGATCCCATCAGTGACTTTCTTGTAATACATTTCTGCCAAAAAAATTTGGGGTTGTTTGGGGACAGAGTGTATGTCAACAAAGGACGAAAGATCAACGTCAGGAAGAGTCTATTCGAGAGCGATGAGTGCGTGGGTGTAATCTGTGTAAAATTTTATTGTAATAATCAATCAGAAAATCCAATATTTAATATTCCAACAAACATATGGAAATTCATTAGCACTTTCTTCGGAAAAAAAAAAAAAGTTCAACGACCAAGTTGTAATAATCGAAGCAAGTGAGATCAGTCGTTGAACGTATTAAATGGGAACGTAGCACTCATTCAACAACCTGTTGCTCCCAATTTATTATCCAACCTCCCTCCTCCGTCGACTTCTCTTCCTCCTAAATTTGAAAAGTCGGCCAAAAAACACTACGCACAACGCCCCCTCTTCCCCTCTCTCCTACGCCGCAATGAGCAGCCGCCGCCGATGGCCGAGCAGCCGCAGCAGCTCCGACACCGCTCCTCTCACACCGGAGAGTCGGTTCTCTCGCTCCCCTTTCTTCTCCAACTACACCACTTCCGCCTCCACCGCTTCCACTTCATCCGCCGGTTCGGTGAAGTCGACGGCGAGATCATTCGTCGGCGTCTTCGTCTCCTGCTTCACCTCGCCCCATAACGAACTCCCCGATCCTCCCTCTTCCGGTGAATTATTAATCCTCCTTCGCTTATTCGAATTTGAATATGTTATAGTGTTGATTGGAATGGAATGTTTGTGTGATTCGTTTTTCAGTGTCGGCGGGTACGCAGAGGAGTAGTGGAAGCGGTGGTATTGGTGTGAGGGGGAGAGGGAGTGGTGTGAGTAAGGAGGGTGGGAATGTGAGGTTTACGATGGCCGAGATCTATAACGCGACGAGTGGTTTTGGTCCTGCGCTCAAGATTGGGCAGGGAGGGTTTGGGATCGTGTATAAGGGAACATTGGAGGATGGATCTATTGTCGCGGTGAAACGAGCCAAGAAGGTAGGAAGAGGAAGGAGATTTGATGTTGAGTCGTGGTTTATTGTTATTTCGTTGATAATGTGACAACTGATGACTGTTATCTTTTCGGATGCAAATTGTTGTGTATGAGACTAACCTGGCGATGTTGTACATTTATGTGTTATAGACTCGAATCACTGTTATGAAACTTAAAGTTGTGTGAAGTCTAATAGGGTCTTGGGTGATTTTCTGGCAGAGTATGCATGATACACATACAGGAAAGGAATTTCAACGTGAGGTTCAGATTCTAGCTCAAGTGGAGCACTTGAACCTGGTTAAGTTTCATGGGTACTTGGAGGAGGAAGATGAAAGGATCCTTGTTGTTGAGTATGTGTCCAATGGAACCCTCAGAGAGCACTTGGATGGTATGTCATACTTTCTAGTTACTTCATCGCTTCTTGACAATCTTGTTGCTGTTATGTATCTGCAGCCTGTACCACGACAATGTCTCTGACATGTTAGGAAAAACCCGAAGATATGGACTAGTCCACAGTTTTATTGTTATAAGTAAATTGGGGGAAAATCTATGGTTCAAATAACTATTAGATGAGCTCAACCAAAATGATAGTTGCATTCATCAGGATTCAAATTCTGATCATGATAGTTAAATGCTAAGAATTTGACTTACAACTCGCTTCCTTTAAACCAGGTATTCATGGAGATGTCCTTGACATGGCTGCAAGATTAGACATTGCCATTGATGTTGCACATGCGATAACTTACCTTCATATGTACTCAGGTACTCCTGTATTTCTGATTAGAGAGATATAATTGAAATTGCTAAGTGGCTCACTTGGTTGACCTATTTCTGCAGATCATCCCATCATCCATAGGGACATCAAATCATCAAACATTCTCCTTACTGAAACTCGTCGGGCCAAGGTTGCGGACTTTGGTTTTGCTCGGTTGGGTGCTGACGCTGAATCTGGAGCAACTCATGTATCTACCCAAGTTAAAGGCACTGCAGGCTACCTGGATCCAGAGTACCTACGGACATATCAACTAACTGATAAGAGCGATGTTTACTCATTTGGGATCTTATTGATAGAAGTCGTCACAGGCAGACGACCTGTCGACATGAAGCGTGAACTCTTTGACCGAATCACCTCAAAATGGGTACAACACTATATCATGTCCTGATTTTCCTTTTCCCTCATAACAACATCATGTTTCTCAATCCATCATCTCATCAGTTCGCCTCCGTGCTATCATCATTCCTGGTCTTTGCATCAATGAAACTCTCTATACTCTCTAGTGTTTGAATCCTTGACCAAGATGACTGTTTATTGTTGGCATCAGTTCTGCCTATGAAGCGGCTTGCATGTGCAATGCTTTCTGCAGTAGGTTCCATAGCTCTTTCGGTATACACTCGAAGCTAAACTTTGCTTTTGCCTACCCTGTTATGAATGAAGGTTATGAAGAAGTACATGAGCGGAGATGCAATTTCAGCTATGGATCCAAAGCTGGAGAGCAACGCTGTAAATAAGCTAGCTCTAGAAAAGATCCTTGAGCTGGCCTTCGAATGTATAGCTCCTCAGAGGCAGAGTCGGCCAAGCATGCGACAATGCGCAGAGATCCTATGGGGAATTAGGAAAGAATACAAAGGGCTATTAGCTTCAGAACTTCAATCCATACGTTCTCATTCTGAAACTAATCATTCCATCGCAGATGAAGATTACGATGAAGAACAAAGTCCTTGATCTCTTGCTCAGTATGGATCTGACGGAGGAGATGTGATAGAAGAATCAAATTCTTTGGATTTAGGCTTGGTTTCTCAAGGATATAAGATATTGTATATACAAAATTAAGATTGATGCTAAGCAATACCACCTAGACTCATTGTAAAGATATAATCTGAGAACTGAGTTCTTTACAGCATCTTTTTGTTCCCGCTGTGAGATGATTTGGAATAAAAACGTCCAGAAATGCAATCGTTGTTGTTCATATGTGTACATGGTAAATCTATCAAACATAGACTGATGAGGCAATTCAAGAACCAAGTAAAACTGTGAACACTGAATGAAATGAGGACTGAATCTATCAAGTTTACTGTGAACACTGTACTAAGTAAAACTAGAAATTTCATTGATCAAGAGTGTACCTCACTGAATGAAATGAGGAGTGAAGTCCTCTTATTAAAATCAATAACTACGCTATACATTTGCTTTCTATATTTCCTTTTCTATCTATCGTTCATCTCTTGTTAGCAAATTCTGGCGAGTCAATTGGTATACTCCATTCCCTGGTATCTGGTTCTCGGGATTGGGATTCAACACTTTCGAACAAAGGAAGAAGAAAGACGATGTGAATATGCTAACATGCCATAAGCTGCAAAAAGATCCCGCCACAGATAATTACTGTATATGACAAAGAAGGTAAGAGCAAAAAGGAATTGAGAAAACGGAAGGCAAAGATAAAGAGAGAAACCTATGCCAAATCCAATAGGTTTCCCTTGTTTCAAGCTTCCAGCTAATACCGGCCATGATTGGGGCGACGGAACCAGCCACCACGTAACCCCATCGAAAACGTTTCAAGAAAGACTTCACTGCATTAAGTATAAAGTTTCTGATATTCTGCCCGCTGAAAGACCCAACAACATATCAAAGGTACTTTGTTAAGCAAGTAGAAACTAAAACATATAGACTTAACAAGAGGAGTGCTGGTTGCAGTCCAGCAATCCCTTTCTCGGCGGTAATTATGAGATTGATCCTTTTTAGCTGAATTACGACGAAGGCTTAACTAGAACATGGATTTGACGGTGGAACCATACAGCACAACTGTAAGGAACCACACGAGAATTGAAACAATCACCTCAGGAGGACATTTTCCAGGAACCCTGTGGGAAGTGAAAATGACCTATATTTTGTTGAGAACTCTATTAGCCATCCAATGAGTAACCCTGCACTGCCAATGACAATTACGAGAACTATGTTTGAAGACCTGCAAATCAAACCAAAATATTATCAGGACAAGGAACACGAAGTGGAACCAGAACTCATTGCTTACAACAATATCAGCCCTACCTTGTTGCTCCGTTAACGTCCATTAGTGCCATGAGAATCGACACAGCAGCTTGAATGGTCCTCTTTGCCGCTTCACTAATCTCAGCCATATACACAAATGTGCTTATCACAGCCATGAAATACAGCCAGAAGTCCATGAGCTGAAACCACGCAAACATCGACCTCATACATTTAATATAATCCATAAGCATAAAATCACTACCTTCCATTCTGCCAAAATAACACCTCTGCTTATCACAGCCTCGGCAGGAGAGGTCAACCACACAAATGCTCTACATCTTGAAGGAGTATTAAAGCGTCAAATGAGATGCAACAACGTCACACATATTTTCTTGTAATCTCCTTGAATAGTTAAATTCATACCTGTAAGAAAACAAATTTCAAAGCGCACCATGTTCCCACATCACAAGCATGATAAAGAGCAATGTTTATTTTTTATCTACCTGATGCAGTTTGTTGCATTTGCTGCAGCGATGTACTGGCCAGAGAGAAAACCTCATATTAGCTATCCATCGTTCGGCGTTATACTCGACCCCTGGTGCAGCTCTTCGCATGTGGAACACTTCTCTCCGACAATCTTCCCAAACCTAAGCGTGTCTTTTAGATTTAGCTGCTTAACCGATTCGTGCGCTCGATATCGAAAAAACTGTGTATAGAATCTGTGAAATTCGAATCGTCGGAATCAAAATATATCGAGAAATGTAATTTATAATAAGAGTAGAATATTACAAACTCATACACTTTATAAAACAACGACACTCTAAATATATTTAACATTCACATTTATATCATATTTTTATTTGGATACATCGTAGGATTTTTATAAACAGTGCCTTGCACTTACCTACTTAAGCTTTACAAAGCTTGTTGTTTTTGTTGTGTGTTTTGATACAAATGGACGACCTCCTTATATAGACAATCATCTCATCCTTTTTTCATGTTTTTGATCTTGGCCGGTTATAGGAAAAACATCAAACATGTATTGGCCGGTTGTGGTTTAGTAAGGAACAATATAATGAACACAAGGAGAGGAAATAGATAGGAAGAAGAGAGGGGAGGAGTTGAATGGTGCATGGACGGCGCTTTAACAGAATCTACATGAATCAGATATCCATCCTTTGTCTTCTCGATGAAAATCGTCGATGATATATGTTAAAGAAGTGCTAGAGGTTTGAGATCAGCTAACTCTTTGCTCCATTTTTATTATGGTATATGCCTTTTTCCTTCCATTATGCTGGATATAATGCGTACTGCATTTAACTATTACCATTTTGATTGGCTGGTTGACATAATAAAATTTCTAACCTCAAGCTGGGAACACACAACTACACAAGCTTTCAGGTTAGGCCACTGGACCTATAAGCTCTTCAATGCTTCCTATATGTTTGGTGAGTGATTGCATTTAATCGATGTAGCTCATTGCTGTCGGCTCTTCTCGTTTTATGTCCCATGTTTTTGGCTTGCCCTCTACACACCTAAACTGTCCCCTATCACAAAACAGACTAGCACGGTATTGCTATTGTCCTCAAAATTCAAGGCATTTAACACCTAAATTAAGGTTAGAAAATTTTAGGCTCTAAAGAGATGGGAATTCTCAAAACAGAAGTCCTACGGGTTGATTTGAGAATTCCCAAACTGTACTGATGACGATATTTCAAATTCTCAAAGCGAAGTTGATTTGAAATAATGTAATGGCCTTTTCATTATTGATGCTCTTGACAGTACAATATAAACAAACAATTCATAGTGCTCAAAAAATGTTTTCCCACTCCACTAGCATTCTTTAGTTAGGAATGACAAGGACATTAAAAGAAAAGAGTGCTGAAGAGTTGGGATTAGCTATAATGGAGATTAGTATACCTTGATGAGCTCATTTTTGGCTCCGTTTACCTAATTGATGGAGATAGGATTTCTACTCTCGTTTGTGAATCTCATAAAACCTTGGTGATTGTTGATCCAGAAATAGTTAAGCAAAACTTGTTTAGTCTAATCTAAACTCTTTTTGATACAAGATAACGAACATACCATAAAGTGGAAATCATTGGTTCGAACCAAATTCTGGGCATGATCATTTGAGATACGTTGATATGTTTTCTTTGTTAGTGAAAGGATTGAGCAGTGGGTATTTTGTTTATACAGTTGGTTAGGACAATTTGTAATTCAACAAGGTTTTGACCCATATATCAAGAAAACTTATTTTACTGAGTTTTTCATTTCATTATATCACCACACCGTATGCAACAAAGTTTAATTATAGTTCCAAAAAAAGTCTGATACAATTTTATTTTATTTTTTTTGATAAAAAAGTGTGATATGAATCCTACCATTGAAATACGAATTTAAATCTTAGAAAATGGAACAAAAATATGTCTTCGAGTCTCACTTAATAAGTTGCAGGTCTCTGAATATTTCGTACATTGAGCAAGATACTTTGTTCTTATGGCACCATCTTGACTCTCAAGTCTTCTTGCTAGAAAAGGGCAAATAAAGTTTGCATGCCAGCTTCCACGCTTCCCCTCTTTTTCTTCCTGAAACTTTCACCAAGGAAAAGCTGATAAGTATCTTTCAGCAGCCCGTGCCATGAAAAAACTCTGAATTTCACTGACAAAAAAATCAACAAGAAAGACGAGTGAAAGTAGCAGGAGACAGTCGACGTTGATGTTGATGAAACCGGTTGACATGCATTGAAGGATGAGTCCTACTTGTCTCTCTCCTGAACCAAAGAGATTTTTGCTAGTGTTTGATGGGGTGGCTGCTCACCTGTTGATTTTCTCCATTGAAATGGTTAAAATGATGGGTAGGTGCTGGCTCTTGGTCTCCATTGAAGGAGATGAGGTGAAGTCAAAGCAAGTGGCTATTTTGAAGAAGGTTTCTCTATGGAGTTTCGTTTTGATAGATTACATAGAAGTTTGTACAAGTTTGATCTCTGGGTTCTGTTGATTTCGTTATGATGAGATCGAATTTTTGTTGTGTAACGCACATTTGGGCTCATTGCTCCTTGTATTTGGATTGGTGAACTTGTTACTATCCATTTGCCGCCTTGAAGTTTCAAGTGAATTCAAATGCTAGAATCATCTCTTGCTTTCAGTTGAAGTTGAGGACCAGGAGTTTGCTTTTCTATGTGGGAAATGCAAGATGCTTCATTAGTCTTGTGGATTACAAAAGAGAAAATATCGATTCCATTTTCTTCTGAAAGAAGCTTTTGATTACTGTGCCTTTTGCTCTGGAAAGCTTGCCAGCTGAGGATTCGAATTTGAACCTGGAAACTTGATATTTGGGTGGCCTAAATTCAGTTTCCCTCGTTGGGGTCTTGCATTTTCAGGTTCGGTTTCCATCTTTGCCTTCTGTTACTTTTATGCAGATATCTACAGCTGCTTTGCATTTCCACCCTTTGGGTTAATGACGAAGAATATAATCCTGTCAAGCATTACCTGTACTGATTTAGTGTTTTTTTTTTTTAATCTCTAATCTTTGCTTGAGCTACTAAAATGTAAATTTTAATCATGGGATTTCGATGGTGTTGTGGGAACTGGGAACGCTTCACCATTTTCTATTTTCAGTTTTTCAAATGTTAATTATGCTGATATACTATTGGTGTAAATTTGTCAGGAGACTCAGGACAAAGAATTCAGACTTCCCAGATTTTTCTGCTAAGTATGACAAACAAATCTGAAAGATGTGCCTCTCGTTTTGAGAAAACCAACTCTGGTTGTATGTGGGGATTGATTAGTATGTTCGACTTTCGTCTTGTTCACTCAGGACAGAAGTTGCTTACTAACAGGAAGCACGGCAGCAGGCGGCTGATAGGTAAATTATCTTCAGTAGCAATAATGCCTCATTGCCCTTAGACAGTTCAAAAATTCACCCGCTAGGCATACAGTGGCAACTTTTAAAACTAGTGCCATGGATACTGGTTCTCATTTCAAATTGTTGCATACGGCATAATTGGATCTGTGGTTTCAAATGTTTATTGATCTCATGGGTTTTGTAGGTGCTCTAAGAAAGCTTGACCCCAGAGAATATTTGTCTGAATTCAATGGAGATAGCAATGTGAGTCCTTGACGTTCTATGCTCTTTGAACATATGATAGGGTATTGCCTCATAGAATCACTATATCCTGATACTGTCACAGTTTCTGTTTTTTTCTCCTTTTAGCGTGATATATGTATTGAAGGTGCAACGGATAATGATGCTGAAATTTCATATATCAAAGACTTGTTGGAGGAAGAGATGATTGGCGAGCAAAATCAGAAGAACAAAAGTAAAGCCAAGGAAGAGCCGAAGCGATCTGTGTTCACTGGTGAAGTTTATTCAAAGAAGAGTCACAAGAGGAGGAACACGAAGTCCTTCGATTTAGGCATTGCCGACGAAGCAGCTTCTGAAACAGTCGCTTACCAGAAGCATAAAACATCTAAAAGCCTCGACTTGGGTGTAATCATGGAGGAGCTCCGTGGCCTGCTCCCTCCAATAAACATAAACGGCGATCATTCTCAAGGCCCTGGTAGTGAGGTTGTGTTGCAGTCTAGACAAGATTCCTCTGTTAAAGAACATCAACTGGGAGAATTTACAAAGTTCCTTTTCGATTCTTTTTCCAATGAGAATAAGAAAGATGTAGATACTCAAGCGCCAAAGGAGCTTCTCGATGCACTCCACCTCCTAAATTCCGACGAGGAAATATTTCTGAAACTCCTCCTGGAACCCGGCTCGCAGTTGCTTCTACACTTGCAGATGCTGCAAGATCCTCACTCAAGGAAAGATGAGAACTCTCAGCAATTGCTTGAACAAGTTCTCAACAATGGTAAGCAGGACAGCTTCTTTTTGAGTAAGTTCAAGGCCCAGAAGAGGAGTCTATCCAAGAAAAACACCTGCTCTGAAGATCTGAACTCTGTAGTCATTGTAAATTCCAACCCTCATTCCGCAAATGTGGAAACAACCTCGACATCCAACGATGGCCAGTTTGAGACAGGTTCCTCTAGCTTCTCATTTGGTGAGCTTAAGAGAAGGTTGAAGCTTGCCGTGAGTAAGGAGCTGCGAGGTAGCAAGGATGCTAGCAAAGCAATTAGAGCAGAAAGTGACGGTTTGCCTTCACCAAGGAGTCCAAGGAAAGACCACTTCTCTTTAGAAAAGGTACCAGAAACCTTGTCTAATGTGAAAAAAGAGGACTATATGGGAAAGCCTGTGGAGAATGGAGCACTGATGCGGCAAAGAGTGAGCAACATCTATGCTGAGGCGAAGAAGCATCTTGCTGAGGTTGTGGGCAGCAGTGATGTAGATTTGGATGTTCAAAGCAGTCAAGTTCAGAAGTCTCTTGGAAGGGTCCTGTCTTTCCCTGATTTTAGATCTCCTGTCTGCAGTCCTAGACAAGGTGGAGATCATAGCATGACATGCATTTCGAGGACACTGTCTCCTTATAATGAATCTGAATGTAGCAAAGGAAATGCATCAGTGAGAACTGTGGGCCTTACGGAATCTGTGAATGAATGCACAGAAGCCCAGGGTCCGGTGAATGAGTGCACAGAAGACCGAAGTTACGTGAATCAAGGCACCAACTGCAATCATGGAACGGAAGGTAAATCATGCATTACCGAGGATGAACTTCAAGATGAAGCTTCAGCTGAGCTCAATCCTCATAATGGATTCTCTCTTTCTGGAAGAAAGTTGGAGTCTGCAGGTACATTTTGTCCCATAAGCAACAACACGATCTATGTTGTGATGAATAACATTTGGTTGTAATTTAAGCTTATTCTTGAAGTGCAGTCCTGATAAAAGTTGTTAGATCAAGTGATGCAGAGTTTGATCATGTAAATTCCGTGTATCCTTCATGTCCCTCAATGGTGTCTGGAGATGCTGAGGTGATTGATGCATTGGATAGTATTGAGGAGAAAGCGCCATCCGCTTCCTTGGGATTGGTAATTGTTCTTTTCTTGGATGAGACATTTACGAGTTACGTACGGAAGCAAATAACAGACTATATGTTGATGCCATCTTTCTTCTGCAGTTTGTCTCGCTATCCCGACCCGGTCTTACAGGGTCATTATATCAATATATGAAAATGAAAGTGATCTACGACTAAGAGTGATGTGGAAACCTTGTTTAACTTTTGGCCTCTATTGTATAGGATGCACCGGAAGTATCATCCTCTTCTGTATCACAATCAGGTTGTTCTCCTACCAAGGAAGTTGATGGTCTGAATGGATCAACTGATAGAGTGAATCAAGCGAGCCCTGTTTCTGTGCTTGATCAAATTTACAAACAATATGATGCTAGCTCTCCATGCACGAAATCCTTGATGGGTATGATTTCAATATAGAAATGCTTTTGGTAAATAGTTCTTGTTTACTCTTAAACAAACCAATTGGCATCACTTGCTCTGTTTTGGATACAAACAGTCTCATCAATAGAGCCGATTCAACCGCGACAAATCCATTTTGAAGAACAGGCGTTGTCTCCACTTCCTCGTAGATTTGCTTACATTACTTCTTCTGAGGAGGGCGAGAAATCCATGTTCGAGTTTCTCAAGGTAGTTTTGGAGAATTCTTGCTTGACTTGGGATGAGCTTGTCCAGCAGCCTCTCCGCTCAAGCCGCTTTCTCGACCCATCCTTGTTTGATGAAGTAGAGTTACTTCAGGACCGCTTATGTGATGATCCAAAGCTGATATTTGATTTAATCGAAGAATGTTTCCTTGAGATATGCTTGCATCATCTGGGTTCACCTGTTTTCAAAGGGAAGGATATCTTTGCAGAGACATGGGAACGAGTTGAGCGGTATTTCGAGCTGGAAGAGATGCCAGGAAACTTGGAGCGTATTGTTGCCAGCGATTATGTGAAAAACCCACAATGGATCAACCTCAGACACGATACTGAAAGCGTTGGAACCGAGATGGAGGAAACGATCCTTGAAGAACTGATCGAAACCATCATTTTAGATTGCATGATCTAGTTTGAAAAATATCATGGCTCTCACTCTGAGCTGGGCTGATGCAAGCAATGGTAGCCTTCTCTGAGCTCTTTGACATGAGGCTTGCTGGCTTCCTGTGGTTGAAATTCAACATGATCTTCATGAATCTGCTAAAATGGTAACTACTGCTGCTCGGCGAAATACCAACGAAGTCGATGGATTTCCGCCTTCTGAGTTATCTGTTGTGACTGATGCGCATCCTGGGCACTTCGCCTGAACCCGTAGAAGTTGTATTCATGTGTAATCGAGTTGTACTCTGTGGCATCATGTCATAATGGTTTTGCTTTCAGATGATAGCGAAAAGACTGTTTATTCATGAATTTAGATGGAAGTCATCATATACGATGAATTTTACAAGCTTGTTGTCATGGCTCCTGTTTGGAATGGTTGCACGTTGAGGGATTCACTCATAAACTACAAGCTGCATGAAATGCAACACTCTCTGTTGATTGACTAGCTAACAGTCGAGAATTGCAATGCAGTCGATTTAAAAACAGCTCAATAATCATCAAGAAGGAAACGCAAAGACTATAATTTATAAGGGGCACAGAGTCCTCAGCTACTGAATTTCCTGTTTTACTGCATCCGTTTATCATCTGCATTGGCACGATTATAATTGCAGAAGCGCTTCCACCACGGGGCCTTTAAAAGATTGAACAAAGTAGCATAGGCAGGTTGCTTTCTTTCCTTCAACTGCACAACGTCGTAGTCTCTGCTTTGCTCCTGGGCTTCTACTTTCTGTGGATGAGCATCCGTCACAACATTAGCATGTTTCTTTGCACTTCGACTAGGTGAAATATACAGGCAGAAAACAGAAGTCTGCAGGGTTTCTTTGAAAAGTCTCACCTTGACAATGAACTTCAGGCCGATTTTGATCTCGCCTTTGAATGTATCGTCTTCAATCACTACATTATATGAAGCTGGTTGCATCTCTATGAATCCAGTGTCTTTCGCTTCGGTGATTATGCCTGTTAGATCGATTCTGTACTCGAGAAGAAAATAAGCCAACGTATCAGTGGGAAACCATGGTGGAGAACATTGGAAAGTCGATGGTCAAGTACATGACTACATTTTGATTTTCGCCTCCGGCCTTCTCTGAAGAGACCAAGTCATCATACAAGTATTAGAGAAACTACCCGAAATCAACTCCAAGACTAGATCAATCCTTGGTAAGCCGAATTATGTAGTACTCATATACAAGAGGAAATTAAATGGAGATCAGATTACTTGATTTGTCCAACAAATCCTCGGTGAGTCAGATATTCTTCATTCATTATCCAAACTTTCATATGCTCCACATCCTCCCATTCCGAGGCAGGAAACTCGAACCTGAATTTCTGGTTCCAATATGCTTCATGAGTATAACCTGCAGTGTCAAAAGATCAAAATACTACTTCATTTCGTATGTCAAATAAGAAAACTGCTTGAAAAAGAAAGCATAGAAATTTAATCAAATTAGAAACAGACTAGAGCAGAGACCTGACGTCGTTTTGCTCCTCCAAACATGAGTGCCGCATTTTATTAGCACATAATAAGCTGGTCTACCTGCAGTGACGCAACTGATCCACATTAGAATGGTTAAAACTTTCTTTAGTGACACAGGAGCAAGTGATTATTCTTCCATCGGCACGGAGTGGATTTTCCTTCTAAACCAAGCACATTTCTAGGTAAACCCACATTGTAAAACAGTCAACACAGCAGATCAATCCAATAGTCCTTTGCAACAAGACTCGATACCTGAATGCTTGAACCAGTTGAAGAACTAGAGATTGACGACCGTCAGATCTCTGAAGTCCCAGCCCATCACATATAGAGACACGTTAAAATGCAAAACGGTATATCATGTTCCTTATCAGGTGAGAAGCTACACAACATACCGATTAAATTTGTGCGCCTGATGCCTTCAGCATTAACAAGTAACACTTCAAGGACGCCTTTTTCCATTCTTCCCAACTAGCACCCAGCGGAACAATATCAACGACTCAGCTGGCCGCGAAAAGAGCTTCATATCAATAAGCTGAGGAGCAAATGGATCAAAATAAATCAATAACAAACAAACAACTTACATTAACAGAAACAGCTCAGGTCATAAATTATTGTAACATACCCCATAAATGAAAGCTGCGTTGAACAATAGTGAACTTGTTATGAACCCTTAATGCAAGCCTGATCAAGGGATTGCATATTTGATGATGTTGCTTGCTTCGGCTGTTTCAGTCAGAAACCTGATAAGCTCGCTAGTTACAGAAAGATTGAAAACGGGTGATCATGAATTCTGAAATACTGAAATCCGAGAAATGGTCATACAAAGTTATTTAATTCACATCTCATAAACACATGAAAAAAGTAAACAACAAACTCATACCATCAACTTGAATGATATGCATCTTAATACAACATGTTCCTCAAAGAAGCATTAGTAGGTTTGATGGGGAAAATGCGTTGCATATATTGCAGAGGAAACTGGAACACTTCGAAATGCAAGTCATGCGATCTACATGACTTGCGCTCTCAAAGCTACGCAACAAGAAATCTGATATTAAGGGCAATGCCAAAGATCAACCAACTGTAAGCACTTCATGCATCTGTCTGAGGGGAAGAAAGTCAAAACCGTCCATCCAAATCATTCTAATAGCGATAAAGGTATGCACTGTCAATCTCAAAAAGGCCATCACGAAAAAACCCATCCACCCTAGCAGAGTAGTGAGGACAAGTCATATATCTGATGCTCTCCTGTTATTACTCTGATAGGCTCCAAATTTCCTATTACAGATCACAGAGAAGAATTACCAGAACATTCATTCATATCAGACTAAACTATTTTTAGGGGGGAAAAAAGATCAATCCTAACGTCCAATCTGTTAAGTCGATACTTGATCGATCATAGTATTAGCATATGAATCCTTGAAAATGTACATGATTGGATGTGAATTATCTACATTAGGAAATAGGAAACAAAACTCACATGGAGAATATAGGTTAGCTTGAACCTGCAACACTGTACCCTAACGTCTTCCTTAGTCCGTGCTCCTCTAACAATCTTCTCAGCTTTTGGACATCTTTCCATCTTCCTTCTTCTGCATATAGGTTCGAAAGGAAGACGTAACAGATAGTATTTTCTGGATCCAAGTCCATGAGCCAATAAGCCACTTGTTCTGTTATTTCGATTGGTACATTGCTTATCCTACATCCAGCCGGAAGTGCCCCCCAGATTTGATTATCCGGTTCCACCAGCATTGTCTTCACAAATTCAAGAGCTTCTTCGACTTTTCCTTGACGGCTAAGGAAGTCTACCATGCACGCATAATGAGCCAGCTCCAGAGTTATCTCATAGTTCTTTTGCATGGAGTTAAACCAATACCATGCTTCGTCATCCATGCCACAATGATCGCATGCAGCAAGGACAGATACAAAAACTACCTCATTGGGCCATATGCCCGAATTCAACATGTTTATGAATGTGTCAAGGGCCTCGTTTCCATAACGTTCAAACCATATCCACTGATCAAAGAACTCCAGCATACCAGATCTTTGGCAGGGCTTTGATCAAAGACAGCTTGTCCTTGCTTTACTCTCCCTGATTTACAGTACAGGTCTATCAGTGCTGAAACTAAAAACGGATTACGCATGTGGCCGACCTTTGTTAAGTGACCCTGTATGCTTTCGCCAACCTCCTGAGCACCCATCAAAGAACAAGCTTGCAGTAAACTAACAAATGTTACTTCATTTTGCTGCTCATTTGCTATTTCATTTGTTCGAAAATATGGAAAGCATCTGACGGCTGACTACTCGGAGCATGTGCAACTACCATGGCGCTCCATGCGATTAGATCCTTTCTGTGAAGCTGGTCGAAGAGGACCCTGGCTGGACCAACCTGACCGAATTTCGCATACATTTGGAGTAATGTAGTTCCAACAGCAATGCATTCCAGTAAACCAGTTTTTAGACAGTAACAGTGGAATCCAAGTCCGAATTTCTGTTCTCCGGCTTCTGGAGCTGCACCAATCACATCACACACAATGATCTCATCTGGTGCAACGCAAGATGATAACATGGTACTGGAAAATGTAAAGCGTCCATAGCACACTCATTCTCGAGAAACCCACGAGTCATCGTCTTCCAAGCGACCAAATCCTTATTCTCTACTCTACCAAATGCCTGAATCGAGGCTTCCAGATCTCCACATTTGGCATACATATCAATCAACGAATTCTGAACATTACCATGATAACAAAACGCCCATTTCATCGCTCATCCATGAACTTGCTTGCCGAACGACAACAATCCCACTTTCGCACAAACTGGCAAAACACTCAAAGCGGTCACATAACTCGGTTCATCATACTCACCATTCTTCCCAAACAAAGCCACCATCGAACTCCATGAAACAACATCCTTCACAGGCCAGTCCCTAAAAAGCTTCCACACTGCCACCATCCCAAACTCCCCATAAACATTCATCAAAGTCGTCACAACCGGAGCCTCCGCCGCAAAACCCATCTTGATCACCAAACCATGAACCGACCACACCATGTCCTCCCATTTCAAACCGCCAACACAGACGCAAATTTAATCCTTCTTCCCTCATTCACGATCAGTCCCTTGAACTCGTGAATCGCTTCATCGTACAAACCTCGATCAACCAAGCTCGAGATCATCAATCTCCCAGGCACCACATTCGATTCTCGGGGACCAGACCCAAATGGGTACTCAACCCTTTTGTTAGCGTAACTAGATGCGCTGTGGAAAAGGTGGTGCAGGGATGCTTGGATGAGTGTGGTTCTTTGGGGAATTTCGTCGAACAGCTTGCGCGCATGCAGCCAGATCGCGGGCATGAGGGGCAAATGGCTAATGGGACTTGAGGAAAAGTGTGTTTGTTTGATATTGAAGAGGTGGCGAGGAAGATGAAGAAGGGTTCATGGAGATGCGAGGAGCGGCGCGGTGAAGTGGTCGCTGAGCTTGGTGAATTGATGAAATTTGAGCGGCTGATTTTCAAAATGAGTGAAAAAAGTGGAGTGAAAAAATGAGAAAATTTTGCGCATCCCGGGAATCGAACCCCGGTCAGTAGCGTGGAAGGGTACTGTGATAGTACTACACCAGATACCCTAAACCCTCCGAATGGCAATTTATGCAGGACGGAAGACACAAATGCTGTACCAATAATCTAACAAAGGTTCATCCGTACTCGAACAGAATCGTAAGTTCATCTTGCATTTCATGTCACATGATATACATTGACCTCGAGCTAACTTCCATTCCCATCCACTACAATAATCCAATACAAACAGATGTGTATTCCTCCTCTTCCACACATGATGACTGACATGGATGCCTTACGCGTCTTAGCTATAGCTATCATCAAACTCAACTGTAAATCCAAAGAATAATTCTACATTACACTAAAACCAATGACCTAGGAGAACAGTCTACTATGATTCACTATATTATACTACACGACATTCTTAGGCTTTCGTTGCTTGGGTGTTCTTGAGAACCATATTGCCGGACTCGTCAGTGTCAAAAATACGCTCAATGAGCTCATCCCAGCTTTCCCTTCTCTTCCTGGACGACGAGAAGGATGAGGCTTCCCCTGGTGATCGGCTTACAGGAGCCGATGTCTGCGCTTGGTCAAAGGTTCCATATGAATGAGTGGAACGGGAAGGAACCTCGAGGGCAGCAGCCCTCTCCAAAGCCGCTTGATGTTCCAGACTGTGTTCTCTAGACAGTGAGTGTTCGCACTCCATTCTTTGATTTGCTGGAATTTCCATGGTTATATCTCTCTCCAGCATCAACTGCAAGAATGATCATCAGCAAAATTTGCACAGAAGCAGCGAAGGAAGTGCCTTACATGGGCATTCTTTTACAGGAATTCATGTTATGACCCAGAAAATGAAGAAAAAATCATTACGAAAAGAAAATCCATGGCAGATATCACCTAGTGATCATCATTGTCAATGTTCAATGTCTTCAAAATAGAACTTACATCAAGAGCCTTCTGGGATTCTCTCAATATCCAGATGATGGCATGATCTTGAGTAGCATTACATGAAAGAATGATGTCCTCGAATCTCCCGTCCACAGGAACTGCTGTGCGAACAACCGGCGGGAGTCTTCCTACACTGCAAAATAGAAAGAAAGTTCATATAAAACTCAGTTCAGAAAGGAGTGACCAGATTTTTAATTGATCAGGTTGCAAAAACTTGTACTTCATCAAAATCACCTCCAAGGCTTCCGCTCAACAATGTGATAGAGACGACCCGGTGCATACAACCGCCTTGGGTCTTTAAACAATTGCTCTTCGAACATACAGGTATCCTTCAAGCACGTTACGCATAGTAAGCATGGCAAACTGTCAAAAAGGAAAAGAAAAAAAAAGGAGTTCATACTAAGCTCATATGAATCAACTAAGTCTATTTTTCATTCTCGAATATGAACAGGTTGCATCCAAGCATATGCACCAGCAAACATCATTTGCCACAAACAATTAGCAAGTTCTTGAAGGAAAGTTTTCAAAAACCAGATAATGATAAGTGTGATTGTTCAGAAGTGTGGATCCATGAGAATGATATACACAAGCAACCATGAGATGGACAAACTTGAACATATCCACAGCCTCCCCATTATTGCGAAGAACAATAGTAACGGGCAGTTGTTCAAGAAAAATAATAAACGATAAAGGTAGCATTGCAATGGAGCATTAGACATACTATAGCTTTACCATAAAAGAGACTTGTAAACATCTTCTAATGCAGCAGTCGTCCGAGGTAGGAAGTCATCCTGCAGAAAGAAAACAAATTCTATAATGCTGCATAAACATTAACAACAAGTTAACCAAGTAATACAAGTTCTTGGAGAAGGTAAAAAACAAGACATCCCGCTAAATCGCTAAAGTCAATTCTCAAACCTTCGTACCTGAATCATAAAATAAGCATTCCGATCAGAAAATAACTGCAAACAGTGAGAATCAATCTAAGGATTGTCACCTGAAGCACGACAGAGTTGATTACGTCGGCATATCTGACAGCTAAATTCAGTGAAGTGCATCTGGCAGGAGCTATTGAGTAGCATCTGATCCTCTTCCTTTCAATATTTCCCAACATATCTCGATTCTGTAACACCACCATAGTCAACAAGGCAGCTACACCAGCTCCCAGCGAATGCCCCGCAAGTGTCAACATATAGCTCGGATTCCTTGCAAGCAATTCCCTTAGAACTTCATGTTCCGTGTCAAAAACCCATCTAGCCGCTTTCAGCAATCCGTTGTGAACATATCCACCATCAAATGCCGTCTGTCCAAGTTTGTTATCAAGCAAGACAGCATAATCACTATGGCTTCCTAGATTCAACCCTCTAATTGCCAAAACTATATCAGCATGGTCATGATCAAGGTAGATCAAATAAGGAGCTGAACGACCACACGTTTCATCGCTATCCTTTCTCAAGATTATCCATTCAGGATTCATTCCATACCCACCAGGTGGCGCCCAAATCGGATTCCTGATATCATCTTCATACACTGACAATATATAACGACAAAGTAGTGGCACCGGCTCAAACTCTTCAATGCTCGCAAGTCCCCAATTCTCACTTTCGTGGCCAGCGTTGTACAAGCACCTCGACCACACCCACCGCACACACGCAAGACAGTACACAGATTCAATAATAGGCAGGCCACAGATAAGTGACATTGATCATTGATGCCTAGTTCCCTACAAAGCTTGCATCTTCTTCGATCAAACACGGCGCCACACCAATATAACATTCAAATTCCCAATTTGGTATCTCAAGAATCAGAATCAAAGCAACGATTACGCCACAGAAATCTACACTGAGTTGATATATTCCAATACTTTGATATTTCAATAAAAAGACAAGGGCAACTCCTAGACAACACAAAGTTCATACTTTGATGCAAAATCCTCAACTGGATGCTTATAAATCGATGAATATCGAGCACACCCAGTTGGGTTTCCCCCACTCCGATGAAATCCCAACTGGGCAAGCTAAATCTACCCAATCAAGTTCAAGAAATAGGTGATTCAGATGATTCTTGCCCTAGAAATCGAGCAATCAAGCAGTGAATCTCGAGAAACAAAACTCACTGTAGAACAAAAAGAGCGGTGATGATTGAATACTCAATCACCAAGAGCCCAAAATCAGGGATTGCATCAAGATTGAGCGCTGAGATCGAATTTGAATGGAGAATCAAGATGATGATGGAGTTGAATGCAAACCACAAAACAGGGGAAAAGGGATATGAGGTTAAAGATTCTATTCCGATTCTGGTTACTCTTTTGGGGGTTTCTAGAGCCTTTTTGAACAGGACACAGACGTCCCCGTTTTCTGTCAGCGTTGCTTCAAAGATGAGATGAGAAAGTCAGGGGTGTCAAAAACCCGACTTGGGCCGGTCCCGTCCTGAACAGTTGGCCCGTCAATGTAGATTGGGTCGGGTCGGGTCGGTTCGACCATGGGTTTCTGTGGTCAGATCTGAGAGCGTTTTTTCTTTTCCAGATTTTTATCAAAAGGACCTAAGGGTCAGGTCAGGACCGGCCGACCCCCTCATTATCTCGATGATCGAAAACAATGAATGGTTTTAAAAAAACCATTGAACATTTAGTTAAAAATGTCTAATGATTTCTTAAAATCGTTTAAGATTTTGGATGTTTAAAATGTACAGATTCCTCTAAGTTTTCATGTTGTTACACAGTTATCGATTTTGAAGATCGTAAATGGTTTAGGGAAAAAAACGTACAATTTTGATATTACCAGAAAAAAAAGACCTTAAAATCCGGTCATAGGGACCGGACCGTTCGATCCAAAGGCTGAACCAAGCCCGAATTATATATACTAGAGAAACCATGCACTTGCGTGGACTTGAATGGCTCCATGTATTAAAGTGGAAGAAAAACACTTTACAATAGATTGTCCCAAATCATTATGCACGGAACAATGCAAGAAAGTTCGTATAAAGGGGTAACAACGTTATATGGGTTCGACAGACTATGATATTTGTGTAATTGTGGTCGTTTTGTTAATTTTTCAACTCTAGTGAGTCACTTTTGACAAGAGTATATAATGTTTATTTAATTAATACTCCGATCATCACACAAGAAGTCTGGGTGGTGTAGTCGGTTATCACGCTAGTCTCACACACTAGAGGTCCCCGGTTCGAACCCGGGCTCAGACATTTTGTTTTAAAATTTTTTGTCTTTCCTTTTTTCTTTTTCCATTCCATGATTCTCATCATCCATCGAACCCCAAACATCATCGAAACTCAATCAATCCCAAATGCATACTCAAACACCCTTCCAATTGCACTCCACTATTCCCACACACTCACACCTTATCTTCACAGCTCACATCCCCAAACCCATTTCATCCTCAATTCCATCATCTAAGCCCCTTGATTCACCCAAAAGGGTCTCCAATGTACTCACAATTAGACCCAATCATCCACCATTTCCTCAATTTCTAATGGGTAGGGTTGTTTCAGGTCCAAGATCCAATTTTTGGGGCTTTGAGAGTGGGGTGATGAATCGTGTTGTGATTAGGGTTTGTTGTCAAGGGTCTTATAGGGAAGATGACGATGACGATGATGATGACGAGGAGGATAAGGATGAGGATGATGATGGGTTTTATATGAGGAAGGCTGTGGAGCTTGCTAGGGAGGCAATTGGGTGTACGAGTCCTAATCCAATGGTTGGCTATGTCATTGTCAAAGATGGGAAGATTGTTGGGGAGGGGTTTCAGCCCAAGGTTGGCCAGCCCCATGCTGAGGTATATAACCACTAGTCTCCCTCGAACTTATCGATCGTTATCAGATTCAGATTCTCTGACCCTGTGTAACAGAAATGCCCATATAACTTTAGTATATGGCTGGCACGCATTTTATAAGTCATGTCTTCCTGTGTTCTTAGTAATGTTTGAATTTCGATGTTCGCTGTTGCTTACAGTGATAAGCTAGAATCTCATCATTCATGGTTTGGTGTGCGATATTTTTATGTAATCGTTGTTTTGTACATGATGTTTATTTGTTGAATAAGAAATTTGTGTGTTTCTTTCTTGTGATATGCTGTTCCTGCTGATCCACGTGAGTTTAACATGTGAGATTTGCGGGTATTTGCTATCAGGGATGCTGGGGATTTAGCTGAGAACGCGACAGCTTATGTGAGTTTGGAACCATGGCCGGACTCCGCCTTGCACTGAAGCTTTGATGAGAGCAAAAGTGAAGAAGGTTGTGGTTGGCATGGTGGATCCCAACCCCATTGTTGCCTCGAAGGGCATAGAGAGATTGAGAGATGCCGGGATTGAAGTGGTTGTGGGTGTTGAGGAAGATCGGTGTAAGCAGCTTAATGAAAGCTTACATTAACAAGATGCCCAAGGGAAAGCCGTTTGTCACGCTTAGGTGAGCATTTTCTGTGTTCTTCCGCAAGAGTTCGGTACTATTCTTAGTTATAATGTATGAGTTAGATAAGTGGGGAAACAGAATGGAGAAAACATACAGAATGGAGAAATAGAATCATTTGACGGGTTAAAGCCAGAATTGATGATGGTGACAGATGACGACGATATTCCTTTTTGGAAAATCTTTTTCATGCTATTAACATACCTGCAATACATAATTGTACTTCCACCCTTTTAACATTCACGTTCATGTTTTGGCATGTAGATACACCATCTCCAGGGATGGAAAAATCTTAGATCAACTAGGTGAAGGGGTCACTGAATCTGGAGGATATTACTCAAAGCTGCTACAAGAATACTATGTCATCGTACACTCTTCCACCACATTGACCAAGCAATCGTTCCTTTCAACATCAAAGGAGCCGAAAGCTAATCAACCTCTTCATGTTTTGGTCGCAAAGAGTCCTGCTTTTCCCATTCAGGTCCCCAGTTTACCTTCTGATACAGCTCGTAAAGCTATCATTTTCACTGACGCAGATTCAAGCGCGAACATAGAAGCAGCTCAAATGGGTATCGAAACGGTTGTCACAGATGAGATAAGCTTGGATGCAATTCTAGAGTACTGCAAGAATCAAGGAGCATGCAGTGTGTTGATTAATCTTAGGGGAAATTCAGATGATCTTGAAGAGATTCTGAAGGTAGCTTGGGAGAAAAAGCAGGTGGAGAAGTTGTTGGTGGAAGTATCGCCTTTTGGGGCTGGTCCGAGATGGAAAGTGTCTTCTACGAAGAGAATGCTACAGAAGATAGGGCTGAATAAGTTGTCCTCCAAGAAGATAGAAGGAGGATACTCTGAATTGTATGGATCAGATCAATTCAACATAGAGGTTTTGGCCTCTTTGTTTAGACAAGCTTTTAGGTCTTAGAAATTTGTTGTTGATCCATGATCATGATTTGAGATGGCTGCATGGTTGTGATTTGTTGGTAGACGTATGATTGCATTCGCTTGAATTGTGAATTAGATGGAGGCTTGAATAAAATTCGAGCTTGGTCTATGACTGTTAGTATAGGGATGCTAGGCAGCTTATGGTTGGTTAGTCTTGTTAATAATATGTTTGAATCATGATCAGTTCACTCAGCCTTGCCATATACCAAGTGGTGCATCCACAATGTTGATATATCGAATCCTAAGAGCACTCGTAACCGTGTCCTCTGGATTTTTATTTTTATATATAGAAAATCTGTTTAAAAAAATCACGTAATAGAATTTTTTTTTTTATCTTTATATGATTTTTTATACCTTATATTTTTTTATATTTGGCGAATTAAAATTATATTTCCTAATTTTTTTATATCATTAAAATATTTTTTTATGATAAAGGATAGTTTATAAAATATAAAAAATTATAAAAATTGATTTATTCTTTCTGAAATAAAATAAAACAAAATAATTATTAAAAATTTAAATTTATAATAATAATAGGGAAATGTTAAATTGAGGTTTATTAACTTCAATATATGAAAAATGTAAAAATTTATATATAAAATATGTTGAATGATTGAGTTAAAAACTAGATTCTTAAACAAAAAATGACATTGTAACATTATATTATAGAAATGAAGATAGAAAATTTGTTACGAATGATCTAACATATACATAACCAATCTATTGAATCATTGTTGACAGCATTGCATTCCAGTTTATCATAAACAAAAGCCGACTTTATGCATCGAGAGGTAATTGCCCAACAGATTCAAAACACATAGTGCTTCACGATTGAGAGTAGTATCATCATCTATACAGACAAATTGCTATGTGCATACAAAATATTATAAGTGGGAAAAACAGGACGGCACCGAGGCAACCCATTTCGTTTTACCCATTACCATTTTCTACCTAACCTACAATTCATCATTCGTTATATACACCGACATAACTAACTACAACAGATACATTCTTTCCACAGTGACAAAGGGTTCTCCAACAACTTAGGGATTCGGCCAACCATTGGACGAATGATGGGGATCATGGATCTTCCATTTAGCCATAACTTGTGATTGAACAGCCTTCTCCATCACTATGGCTTCCCAAATACTGGAGGCAACCTCTTTGCACCGTTCATCCAGTGCAAGCATTGGAAACGGCTCTTCAATAAGAACTCCAACCTACAAGATTGATAGCAATCCTCTCATTCAGCTTGCATAGAACAACCAGGTATACATGATGACAAATGAACATTACCCGGCTATCGGAAGAAATGCAAATATATGGAGGGAATTTATCTCGTCCCTATCTGGTTCTATCCGACAAGGATTGTTTCGGATAGCCTAAGAAAAAGATGGTGGATCATTGTTCATTGATATGACAGATCGCCCATCCACAAATCCAAAATATGATCCTGAAGGTTGCAAAGAAGAAGAGAGTTGGAGGGAGGGAGGGAGACCTCTTCAATGCAGAACAAGGAGGCTGCACTGATAAAAGTTGCAGGAACAACAATCCACTGACAATCATCCCATAAGATGATCGGAAGTGTGAGATGCCACAGAACTAAAAATCTTGATGTCAACCGAGTGTAGGAGAGAGGAATTGGTATGCTTATTAGTTCTTAGCAAACACCTATTCCCTCATGGAAGCAGGTAAGTTTTTTACTCCAGCACCAGACCAAACACAGGTAAGAAAAGTGAGAGGAGTTTGAGGTTGAGACAATTGATTTTCAAGCAATTAACTTTCAGAGCTACACACTTAGTAAACTAATAAAATAAGAGTGCGTCTTCGTATATAAGTTGTGATAAGACTAGGGGACGAGTATATAAAATAGACAAAAAAAAACCTTCAATCCAGGAAAGATTGCATGGCAATGTAGCAAACAAACATACTCCGAGGAGGAGGTTGCATCTCCAAAATTAAACCCTGAGCATAAATGCGATAGATTGACAGTAGAACCGACACTCAGACCTGCAAGGCTAACACCGAATTGACTTGCAATCACTAATTTTGCTCACTCTTGGAGATTTACAACATGCAACTACAACAGTACCTTTAACACTTCCCGCAATGAATAAACACATGACAAGCACAAAAATAATTACCAGCGTATATCTCTTCTGTTCTTCTAAATTCAACAACTTGAGGCTTTGAGATATGAAATCGATGATGCAGCGTGAACGATTCGTGGAACCGAGAACAACATCTATATCATCAGCTTCTAGGAAATCTTGCTGGTCTTGCTTTGCATCAGAACCATAAATCAAATGACACTGCATAAAAAAGGGATATAAGTTTGATAATCAGATACGTCACAACAATATGCATGTAACAATGATCTTTGACACATTAATAATTCTTCGTTTTCCTGTGATTCATACTAAATAATTTCTAAAACAACCCATCCAAAGAGAAGGAAAGGGGCTACAATAAGCACTCTAACTTGGTATTCTAGAATCTAGTCAACTATCTACAGACCATGAAAATTGTTTGGTCACTACCAATACAATGCTCAATCAACTGGAACTTGATAGCTTCAAATCCTGATAAGTGCTTGTGTCCTATATGTCATGGCAATAGAACCGTGGGTTCTGTGCTAATATACAATCTTACCGACAAGCATTTAGAAACTAAACCTATATACAGTACGTTAGTAAATTGCATGATCCTGTTCTATCTTCAGCTTGACTCAGGCCGTCAGGCTTACAGGTCTCATCATGGTTAATAATACATGACAAAACAGGCTGTTTATTTATTCCTGCCTAATTCTATCAAACTCGAAGCTACAAACCAATATCTAAATAAAACTCACCGAGTCAGCTTCCTGGTTAGGATGTCTCCTTCGGTGATCACATTCATGTATTTGAAAACAAATCGCGAATAGTTGCAAGCAATGCAAAACCAGGAAACCCAAGCTCAAGCATTAAAGAACAGGACTACCACAAACACCAAGCATTACCCCGAGGACCATATCGACCAACCTTGAGAGCAATAGGAAATGCCACAATATACATTAAAAGCGCTTTCTTGATCGCAACATTAATCAACCATCCACACTAGCAATCACCTGCCTAAAGAAATCATTAGTCCCCGAAATCACCATAGTCCAAGCCTTCCTCCCTTCCTCGAACCTCGAATACGACGCCTCGGTCCTAAACACCAACAGAAGCGCCAATGCAGGCGCCGTCAACTGATAAGGCAATGAACTCGCCCTCAACACTGGCAAAAACTCCGGCAACCAATGCTCCATCACCGCGGTATTATACCCGGCAAAAGCCACAGCCACAAGGGTGAAAAATGTCACAGGAGGAATCAAAGACAATATCACTCTCGACGACAAAGCCGATAACAAATGCCTGACATGGTGAACCGAGCTTCTATGATGAACCCATTTCTCGTGATCGTATAAAGCTCGTTTCTTTCGCATCCCGCGCTCCTTTATCTCGCCGGTCCAGTCGGGCACGGCGCGGAGGATTGAGATTAGGGTTAGGGTTTTGGGGGGTTTGGAATTGAGGTTTGGGAATTGGAGCATTGGATGAAGAAATTGGAGATGGGTTTGGGAGAAATAGGGAAATGGTGGAGTTTGGTGAGTGGAATTGGAGTGGATTTGGGGAAGTAAGGGAGATTCAATGGTGGGTTTTGGGGATTTGGCATTTGGGGAAATTAGGGTTTTTGTTGATGGGGATGAGAGGGGAGTGACAATGGAGGGTTTCATTTCATGTTTTTCTGCAAGGCCTGAGGGGTTCAAAGATGGTTTGCAAGTTGGGAACTTTGTGAATGGAGATGCTGGGCATGTCAATATCAAATTGAAATATTATGAAGTACAGACTTGAACAAATACGGCATTCTTAAATATCAATGCTGATCTATGATTCAAAACTAAATTGAGTACATCGTAACGTCAATCCCCTCCACAAAACATGACAGCCAAAGTCTTCCAAGTCATGCTACGGATTATACTTCAGGATTTTAGAGTCAAGATTTCAATCTTTACATTTTTTTTTCATGTTTGTGTTTCTCTATGAAATATATTACTATTTCGATTATGAAAATATATTTGTCAAATATTTTGATAATTGAAGAAGATTCTACTTGAAAAGAAAAATATGATTCTTATAATTTACCTTCATCATCTATTACTCCTCATGACATGTATCATTTCTTTTGTTTTTTTATATTTTGTTCAATAAAATTTAAACATCTATATATTAAAATAATATCCAATCTTTTAAATGTAAATCGAGAAATGTTAATCGATCTTCTTGATTAATTTGAATCCCAACCCTTTTCTTCCGATAACGAAGTAAAAACCCAATTTATTTACCTACAATCAAGAAAGTGGGGAATTCCACGAATAAGGGAGATCGCTACAAAATCAAAATCTCCTGCTTGTCCCCTCAACTACCCCAACTCCCCATTTTTATTACAACAAGTACTCACAGCACCAGCAAGCAAAACAGAGGGCGGGCAAATCATCGGATTCGAACTTCATCTACTCCCACACACCTTCCTCTCCTCTTCGCCTTCATCATCGATTCATCCATGGCGTCGCCGTCGCCATCGAACTCACACCAACAACAACTCAAACCGCAGAGCACCGTCCCTTCGGCTGCTGCACAAAACCCTAATCCTAATCCTGTGATCTCAAAGAAAAGGCCGATCGAGGGCTTCCAAGAGTTCCCGTACTTCAAGTTGCGCGCTCTTGTCAGACATCTTCGCCCTCTCTTCCTCGAGGTATCGATCTCGGTGTTTGTTTGAACAAGAGGGTTTATTGGGTTTGTGTCGTTTTGGGTTTTTTATTGAGTTTGGTGGTTGATGATCGATGTTGTCGAATCTTGTTTCGCCGGTTGTGTATAGAGTTTCTGTTAGGCACTTTGTGGACCCTTTGGGAAGCACTGAAATGGGTATTTGATGATTTTCAGTTTAGGGTGCTGCGATATGAGATTCGTTGATTTAGTTTAGGGTGATCTGGTTCAGGTTGGCTTGATTTGTTGGTGATCGTGGTGGTTTGTTTCGAGATTTTGCTGCTGAGATAGATGTTTTGTTGAGTTCCACGAGTGCTTAGCTTCAACACGAATCATTGGGGTTGAGAGCGTTAGTACTGTGTGTTCAAATCATATTGGAAAGTAATGTTTTCGGGATTGTTTGGATTTTTAGGATTTTTATAGGGTTCAGTAATTTGAAACGAGAGTTAGAGTTGAAAATGCCAAAAATTTGGAATCGAACTATTTCTTGTATCGGTCTCTTTTTATGTCTGGACATTGATAAAACACTATTTCATTCTTTGGTACATGATCGGTGCTAATTAAAGGCCTTACGGAATTTCCCTTTGCTAGTTCAGTTTGCTTGAAGAATCTGCCACTAAGACATTCCTGCCTAGATTTTTTTCAAGGAAGACTATGGGCAGCAGTTGAGGCTTTACCAGATATGCAGCTGGCTGCTCATTTGCCATGTGTTGCTGAAAACTTTTGGAACTTTGGAATGCGATTTCTAAAATTTTTCTAATGACCTGGAATCTTATTGTCTCTTTTTTTTCCATTTATGAAGGTTATAAAGGCCCCCAATATTCGGGATTCCAAAGCTGCTGTCGAGATTCAGGAAAGTAAGTACCATCATTTCTGTAGCATTACTCCTCTCTTTTGATGGAGTATTACATATGCCACTTCGATGATGGGATTTTTTTTTCTTTCGGCAGTTAGCTTCACTGACTCCCACCTTGGCACCTTATTGAATGTGTTACTTGATCTCGTCTGAACTTGTCCGATCCCTTGGCTCGGTACACAGGTTCGCTTTGGCAGTGCGATAGAACCCTATTAACCTAATCTGCTAAATAGTAAATCAATTTACGATGGTGTTATCTTTGCAAATGTTTAAAGACCAAAGTTGGTCTTGATGAGTCATGGATTTTCTGGCTTGAATACGAAAAAAAAAAAACCTCAGCTGTCTGCTGAAGATCTAATATGTGCTCCGAAAATCCGATACCTCTTGAAGTTATCAGCAACTCTTTTGGAGTGTATTTGGATCAAGTTATGTGTTTCATGGATTTAGCAATATTGTTTCTTGTTTTCGGTTCCATGGTTCAGTGCTCGTTTGGTGCTGGAACTTTTATAGTTTTAAGATCTAGGCATGTTTAATCTGTTTTCCTTCTTCTTGCAGAGATGAAGCTTATGTTGGATCTATGCAGAGAAATGGCAACTGAAACAACACCGGCGGCTACACTCAGCAACGCACAAGAAAATAAGCATGAGCTGAAACCCACGACAGGGCACCCGCAAGACATGAAACCCACAGAGCATCTTCAAGCCGACAGGAAGTCTACTAAATCAGCAGCAGAGAGACGATTCCCCACTGGGAATAATTCTGAGAAGCTGCTAGCTAAAGATGAAGCTGATAAGGAAAAGTCCTACATTGTTGGTGGTTCAGCATTTGGATGGAATTTTGTCACGTTTAATGGAACTAAAGTGGTCTATTATGGCCGTACTAAGGAGTCGTTTCGAGCTGCCAAAGCAAAATCAGAGCCATCAGAAACCTTAGGCTTAGTGTAATCCTTTTGGAACTTTGATTGAGAAATCGGATTGTCGAAATCAAAATATATCGAGAATTGTAATTTCTAATCAAAATAGAATATTATAAATTCGTACTTATAAAAAAAACAAACACATTTTAATTATATTTAACATTTATAATTTACATCACGTTTTATTTGAAAATACTTTATTAATACACATTTTTCTTTTAAGTGTCTTGTATTTATTCTTATTCTTAAAATTCTCTAAATTTTGTGATAATGAATAATGGTGTCAAGTATCCCTTATATATTAGTTATATAATTATAATTCTTATTCTCCTTAATTAATTTTTCATAATCAACTTAGGAGACTATCAACATTCAAGAGGGCTAAGTTGGATTATTAGTTTGCAACTAAATTTCTTAATGCAACTAAATTTCCTATAACTAATCTCCAAATACACCATGTTTTACTAAGGAAAGTTGAATTTTGAAGAGTATGAGTTGAATGTTTAATACTTACTGATGTAATTTGCTGCAATTTGTCACAAGACCAAGCACAGATTGGTTTGTTTCATTGTTGCTCGTCTCACCACAACTTTGTCCATCTCGGATTGACCGTCATACCTAACAGAATGAATTGTGCCACGTCACAGAAGTTCCATCACAAAGCCAGTATAGTCTACCCAAGTACTCCCACCCTCCCGATTTATATTATGGAACGGTTTGAACGGATACGTAGTTTTATATGTGTTGAATTTTCATGAAATTTGATAAAAGAAAAAAATTATCTTTTTAGCGATGTTCGGATATAAGTAGGATTTAAAAGAAAGAATGAGAGAGGAGGAGAAAGAAGATGTGATAATTTGATTATAATAATTGATTATTAAATAAAAAACGAATAAAAATGAAAAATAAATTAAGTTGGATAAAAAAAATATATGGCAAATAAATTGGAAGGTAGGGAGTAGTAATTATTCACCAGTTTATTCTTCGTGTTTGAGGTCTAGATCTCATGTCCTGATGGTAAAAACACGCAGTTTTTTTTATATCAATGACTTTATTCATCAGTTTATTCTTCATGTTTGAGGTCTAGATCTCATGTCCTGATGGTAAAAACACGAAGCTTTTTTATATCAATGACTTTATTCATCAGCTTATTCTTCATGTTTGAGGTCGAGATCTCATGTTCTGATGCTCAAAACACAAAAGTATTTTTGGATCAATGACTTTCGCTGACGGAATAATACCAGTTTCAAAATAATAAAATGCCGCTTCCAGGCTTTCGTATAGCTGGATTTATTTTTCTGACTATCCGGCTTATTTAACTTTAACTGCGACTGATACTTTTGTTACAAGACGTTTACTAAACAATGCTCATCATCAACTTTCACATTAGTAGGCAATCGATGGATATCTGAGTTTATGTACACAATACAAACTTGTATCACAATTCCAGGCAACAAGGTCATACAAGCCTTCAACACTACAGAGGCAGTCTCCTGTTCAAGGGAGGCGGCCAATCAAAACAATGGTTAGGCATTTGCAGAGAATAATCAATGGCGCCATCGTTACATAAGTATAACAGAACAATGGTTAAGCCTTATAGGAGCAGGGAAAGCTGTGCAATCGACTGGATGGAGACACGATGTCAGTTCAACTCGTCACTGTTTGAGATGAACACTGTTTCTTTTGGCTTCAAGGGTGGTGCCCTCACGAAGTGCTGCTTGCGCCTCCTTGTCCATCCCGAGGGCAAAAAGAGCAAGTGCTTGCAGATAAGCTGCGATGTCCCAGGATGGGAAAACAACTTGGGCTTGCATTGCATCATCAAGAGCCTCCTGTGGCATGCCACACATGAGATAAGCTAAGCTTCGACGAGCTAGGATTGTTGGAGACACCAGAGCTTCTCCATCGATAAACTGCCAGTAAAAACAGACTAATAATTGAGAATAGAAGGCATAAGCAGGAAGAACAAACAGGACGAATCTGTATTAAGTTATAGAGGAGTGCAACTGATGCTTGCTCTGCAATATTGAGTCTATGGCTGACCATCGCCACTGTTGCTCATAAGTCATGCCTATTAGACCTTGGGAGAAAGACCTGTACTGAGCGCGACAACTCGAAGGTATTTACCTGTGTGTAGAATTCAGCAGCCGTCTTGAAATCTTTGCGTCTAAAGGCACTATCGCCATGCTTCTTTGATTCTAGAGAAAGCTGCATTTGGTCTGTCCAAACTTGGAAGGAGAGCTGCGGAAATGAAAAGCAACAATGAGAATTACGATGACAGAGAATGAATATAGGACACGCTGTCTGAAACCAACTATATACACGAGAAACAATTGTCCAGTTCAGTTCACGTGTAGATCTTAAGCTGGTGATGGAAAAAATAGAAAATAAGTAAAAGAAAAAAGGGGAGACCTCATTCATCACTCCTTCGTCATCTTTATATCCAATCTTTTCCAAGATTTCACACATGGCAGTCAAGTCCTTTCTCGAGCATCCCTCACCAAGCGCAGTTAAAGGTAGAGCGGCACTATCAGGAATACCCATAAGAATATGAGAAGGAACCTGCACGTTAATAACTTTCTCCATTATCTAAGATGAAAAGGCGTCCATTATACTGCTTCTAATTATATCTATCTTCTCTCAAATCAACTCATTTCACGTTTACTCAGAGCAAGTCCAACCATCAACTATAGTCCAACCATCAACTATATGTGATGCTATATTTATAATTTGGAATCAGATTATAAAAACAAAACTTTAACCATAACTAAAACTGATTTTATATTTGGAATCAAATATAAGTATAGTTATCCTTACCACATCATCAATAATGTTTATTTTTTTTTCCAAAAATTTTGTAAGGTTACATTATTACTTAATAAATGAAAAATTACATAAAATGTACTTGAAAAAATTAGTTAAATGTAAAAATAAAATATTCGGTGAAAAAATAGTTGGTCAAAATTTTGAAAAATTAATGATGTGTTACAATTTTGATGAAAAGTTTATAAATAGAATAATATCGATACCTAAATTGTGTTAGATTAATGAAAAAAGATGAAATCAAACAAGAATTTAATATATAAAAAATGAAACATTTTATGTATAAAATAGCACGAAACGTTGAAGATACAGTTGTGTAATTGATGCTAAAAACACTTTTTTGTGTCAAATTGTAATAATAGCTACTTATTTTAACATCAAGATTGGACTTGCTATTAATCATAGCTAGCTAAATAGAATATTTTTTTATGAAAAACCCCCCACTTAAATCATACTTTGGAATCATAGAAGATCTAAGAGCTCATGGAAACAAACCTCAGTTTCTTTCTGAAGAAAGGCCAAGACTGCAACCAAGGATCTTGGATTCGGCCTCTCCAGTGCTTCGTACTGTAAACACTGTGAAGCCAAGTGTAGTAATTTAGTCCCTTCGTCATTGGATAATAGCCCTTCCAAGCAAGAATCTGTAAGCATCTGAAGATTCCTGTCTCGTATCAAGTCAAGGGCCTACACAAATTTCAGAGAGGATAAGTATAAGATCAAAAGACATGCAGTCAATGCCTCGGAAGCAGTCACAAGGAAGGAAGCAGATGCTCACATGGCTAGGAGGAATATGTTTCCCACTCATAAGATCAAGTAACATAGTCCCAAAACTATAAATCACACTTTCCGGAGTTATCCTACCTACCAAGCAAAGAGGGGTGTTAGTCCCATAGTACAGAATCCAGTGTTTTCGACGTAGAACAGCATAGCCAACAAGAGAAGTATTGATGTACCAGTTCTCATGTACTCTGGCGGAGTAAATGCCAGATTCGTGCTGTAGCTTTTTCCATCCCTACTATTCTTCATCAAACCAAAGCACGAAAGCCTGGGGTTACAATCCTGTAGAGTTCTAAAACATGATTAGGCATTGCATACAAGGCAAGCACGTAAGAAACTCAGTGGAAAGAGATTTTCGATAATCTTCATCAAGATAGATGAATTACCCCATCAAACAATATTCTATAAGCATTTAAGTCATGGTACAGAGCACGTCCTCGGCTTGTACAGTATTCTAGAGCTTGGGCTAGATATAGTGCAACCCTCAACCGCATTGCCCATTTCATTGGCTGTGTATCCCCTGCAAAATACAAACAATGAATATCTTAGAATGCATTAAAGATCTTGACTAATGGGATAGTCTAATACTTTTCTGAGGGTGACTGGCATCTAGAAATCATAACATTTTCAGTACCAAGTGGAAAACTCAAAGAACATGTCAAGAAAAGTTCCACAAACTAATAAGACAGAATGTTGTAATCTCAAAGAGCAATGTGAAAATTTTGGAGGATGTTGTAGGAACTTACAGTGGAAGAGATGCTTTGCTAGAGTGCTATTGGGCATATATTCTGCGACAAGCAGTCGCTCATCGTTTTCGCAACAACAGCCGAGCAAATTCACCAACTTGGGACTACGGAGTTGACCAACAGACCTCGCTTCTTCCTAAAATAATAAGAAAAGAGATCGAAACTGAAAGACATCAGGACACTGCCATTATAGTCCCAGGTTACAACTAAAGTATCAATGCCAAGATTGTGCAATCATGAAAGTTACAAGTAAAATGATCCATTATAGTGACACTGCCAATGTTAGGAGTAGATTGAAGAAAAAGATCATACAACACAATCACTATAAGTATTTAGACATAGGAAAAGATCAAAGGGGACAGGAGCCACAGGAAAGCAAAGAATGGGGCAGGAACTCCAACGTTGTCCTTCAACTCCGCGACAATGCAACAGGCAAGAAAAGTGGCCAAGGCAAATGAACTAATACTGTCATGAAAACAGGACGCTCAAAGAAACAACTAACCAAGAACTGTCGAGCATCAGGCCACGCGTTCTTGTTGAAACGTTTGATAGCAATTCTTGTCTGGTTTTCCAGCTTCCCCACGTACACCACATTGGGAGCCTTTGTTCCATGCTCAGATACGATGTTATCAACTGAGAACCCACCCGTGGCATTTTTAAGTTGGTCATAGGCATATTCCACAAATGCAGGCAAATTGACTCCATCGCCTGCCTTATTTTCTGCAATACCCATATACATCATCAGCTCTCACAAAGCTAGAAATCATCGATTAGAAAAATTGTATGATCAGCAATAACCAACCACATTACCCACCAAGATCATCAGCTTCAATCACTGCTGCCTTATTTGGTGTACCCAAGCAACACGGTGCAAGTTTTGATCCCTGGGAACCCATCACTGATGCAAGAGCCAATATACAAGAAGCAGAAGCTCTTCCAAACTCTGTACTCACAAGGATCAGTCAAGCACAAGAACCGCAGAGCCATCGATAAGCAGGTAAATAAGTTACAGTGCAACTACACCTTTACCACAAAACATGGTTAGGAATTCAGCTGTATTGGCATTCCCACCAAGCCAACCATCGCGACAAGGGAAGGGAACGCCATTTCTATCCCTATCGTTTAGCTATTACTACCTGGTAATAAAACATGATAAAACTAACTCTCAATGATTGGGCCAGAACATGATAAAACTAACCCTCAAATCTTGCTGATATCAGGTTTTCTTTATAAAGCAATGAAAGTGTGGTTTATCCACTTCAAAACCAATTTCCCATTGAAGTTACACTTCAAGGGTCTTCAGTCTTCACCTAGAGCTTTGACTAAGCCTTTGAATCCTGCCCAAAAGGGTATCTCAAATCTTCAAGTTTGATTATTCATGGACCTTCTCCGATTATCTAACCCTAGAAACAAAATGGGCCAAAAAAAACCAGAACTTACTACATATGGAAATCAATTCATTTTCAGCACCTCCCCTTGATATAGAAATGAAGACACAAAATCCAATCAATCAAGCTCTAAAATCAACAGAATCCTAACAAAAATCACAAACCCCAAATTCCCAATTGTTACAAGAATGAGCCAAAACCCAGCACCCACAAACACAACAAAATCAGCAACACAAGTCACAAACCCACACACAAGAACCCCACAAAGGAAGCAACTTTCACATACCCTTTTGAAATCAACAGCAAAAATGTGAACCAGATGAAATATGGTCTCCGTGCACTTCAATGGGTGGATCAAATCAAGGTTTTTCCTATGCCCAAACCGTGTAAAGAGGGGAAACGTACAAACCCAATTCCTATTATATACTCCTTGGATGAAAAAACAGGAGAAACTTTAAACAGTGTCAGCGATGAGTAGACAAGTGTGGTAACATAGCCACTAAAGGATTTGGAAATTTAATGAAGCAAGCGAGTTCAGAGTTCAGAGTTCAGATCAAGCAAAGATCAAAGATATGATCTTTTGGGAGCAGAGAGAAATATTATGAGGTTGAAATGCGATCGAATGTTGATTTGAACTCGTTCAAATCAAAAGCTCCACTTGAGAGATACCAAATCAAAGGGGAAAATGAAGAGGTGGTCGTTGAAGAGGTGGCCAATGATGGAGGCGTGGACTGCTTGCCTCCCACTGGTCTCGGTCCGGCCTCGTGGTGGGGGCGGGGAGAGTAGTGGGAAAAAATTTCTTGCTCGTGTTACATGTACGAGTACTGTTGTTTCTGTTGGTCTGATCCTAAAACAAGATGTACGTTCTCGATCGTTTTGTCACAATGATAATTATGTCGCATTCTAAAGTAACGTTTTTGACGTATTGCAATACGATGCTCAACGCTCTTGTGTTATGAAATCAAAAGATGAGTGCTAAGGTCGATAGCATTTTTGACAGAGAGTTGAGATCAAAAGTCGTTAACGGATAGAAAATTTGGGTTTGTGAACCCGAACGTTTAAGTGGTGTCAATTGGTCTGTGGATTTAGGTCATATTCAATATTCAATCAATCACATATGAAAATGGCAGATTGGTTAAACGAATTTGAGATCGTGACTCCGGAGATCGGCTTCGATATTTAAGTCAATAATAATTTAAGGCTCGTTAAGTGACTGCAGAAAAGAATTCAAAAATTTATCTTTTTTAGATAATAAGATAGATATTTATAATATAATGATAAATTATTATTTTTTCATCATACACCCATACGATCTTATGAATGTGACATTTTCTTAATCATCTCATTTCATTTGTTCTTTTATCATAGGTTATTGACTCCAGTGATATTGGGTTTTCCTAATGAGTCTTAACCCATGAAATGTTTAGGATTCTTTCCTCCAACAACAAGGATATCACATTATTGTTTGTGATAACCACGTTAAACTTGGCTGGGACGATAGCAAACATGTGATTTACATGAGACGATGTATGCCTCATGCGTTCATTGTGAGAGTTACTCGCATCAGCATGTGCCCTTGCTGCACTTTCATGCCAAATTTGGTGCTCCATGCCTCGACGGGTTCTTTGTCGCTTCCCCACTACGCTCGCATGTGAGCCTTTGCCAATTGTGTTGACCACATATACACGTAGCATTACAAATATGCAGAACATATAGCACCTATCAGTATTGCAGCTTTGATCTTTCTATTTCACTACTATTATTTGTCAATATAAAGTTGTTTCGTCCAGAGAAAAGTAAGCACACCACAAATTAAATGCTCTAACTTACAAGACAATTTACCACTCTGTCCAAGACAATTTAACATATTATTATGCCATTTATATTGTTATTTGTTTTCTTTTTCAACAAGAAAATAACCCATAAACATACCATAAAAAAGCATCTTAACATGTGTGTTTGTCCAAATTCGTTCCCCACACATCAGCCCTTCTATCGCGTCCCATAATTATTATAAAATATGCGTATTTATATTATTTAATATGTATGAATATAAATCTTGTTTTCATATCAAATCACGTCTAATCATTCCGTAACGTTGAAATAAATAACTTACACAATCATTGATGTTTCACGATAAATTTACAAAAAAAATTTGTTTGATCGTCGAGTTATACGTATCAAACTTTACATCGATATGTATATAAAATAAAAAAAGTTAGGACTTTATGTCTCAACCGTTATGAATCCGGCTCCAATTCGAATTCAGTTTTTTGCCTTTTGGGGTCCAATTTGATTTGTATTTTTGACTTTGGCTCATGGAGGAATTGCGATAAGAGAGATCAAATCAGGAGGAGAAAGAATAAGAAGAGCCAAATGAAGGGACTTCTCGGTTTTTTTTTTTTTTTTTTTTTTTTGAGTCGTTTCGTTTTAGTATAAATTTTAAAGAAAAGAGAATATATATCTTGATATATCGTGTGTGTCGAGTGGTGATCCAATCATTCAGATTTAAGTATATAGATGAATTATCCATCTCAATCATTTATCTTAATTGTTCTAATCTAAACCGTTGTTTCATTCTTGAGATACGTTGCGTCATAACACACAATCCCTAAATCCTAAATTTTATTATGCTTCTTGAGAACTGAAGTCGCTAGGATTCACTCAACGGAAACAATCACTAAAAGTAGCGCTCTATTCATGATCGGGTTCGTTGTGTATTTGTGTAATCGTAATTGGTACTCAAATGGGCATTCTGGGTTTTTTCCTTTTGATGATTAGAATCGAGATTCTTATAGAATTTTATAACGGGACTTAAATTTAACTGGAAACTGTAGAATCAGAATGACAAATGAGAACGATGGGATAGAATTGGATTGTAGAATTGCATAATGGAGTGTCACTTGGAGAGGTTTGGTGGTGTTGTGTAGCTTGATTTTGCTACACTGTGCTTGAAATCTATGAAATCTATTAGTTTTGTGAGTTTTACTAATATGTACTGATTAGCCTCATTGATCTTCATATGTGGTGCAATAACTTTGTCAAATGGTGTCTAGTGTGATCCGTAGTTGCATCATGTGCTCCTGAATAGCCTAAAGCAATGCGAAGCTTTGTGACCGTTCCTTCTGTTCTGTTTTGTTCCGTTCTTCGACAGGTTTACTGAAACATTTCCGCTCTGATTTCCAAGCACCTTCTTGTGGTGACTTTCAACTGGTAGGATAAAGGAGGTATTGTTCTCTGTAACCATTTCTCTGTAATTTTTTTCCTTGTGAGCTTGTTATGATTGTTATTTGGAAGTATTGTAGTATAGGATAAATCATTAGGAACAATGATAATTAACCTGAAAAATATATGTGGTTTTATAGTCGATAACTAAATATTGTTTAGATGATCTTATTATATGAGCATCATATGCTTGGCTAATAGTGTTGTGATGAGTCCCTTATTCAAATCTTGATCAGTTGATCAATCAACAACCTTAATCAATTAGGATCAGACCAGGTAATCTGCAACTGCCCCCACTGATCCTTCGGGACACCGAGGGCTTCCCACACTGCCTGTGACGCATCAACAGTGTTGTTAGCGCAAGGCGGCTGGTAATCGTGTTCACTGTCACATCCCTCAGTAGAGTCACACTCGTCCACAACAGTTGCCGTCGTGGTCTGCCCATTTCCGTTTATTATGATCTGCTCCCCACACCTGCTACCGCCATTGTACCACCCCGTCGAGAGTGCCACCACTGGGGTGTTGTCCGAGTGGTACTGGCCATCACACTCTGATGGGCCACCACCGTCACCGCCCTTCTCGAAGCTGTTGAGTGTTAATGTGGCTGAGGTCTGGGAGGAGACGGGCGGTGAGCAGGTGTAGGTGGGGTATTGTTGGCCGGCCACACAGCAGTCGGAGTCGTCCTCCGTGTTGCATTGGCTTGCCGGCGGGGTTGTTCCGGTTAGTTCACCCGAAGGGTTGCAGTCTTGGCCATTGACATGAACATGTCCTGCACTCAATAGTATGAGAAATATTGGAGCAAGAATGTAGTGATTCATCATATTCATACTTTCACCAAGTTTAGAGATTAACTTGTTTTTTCTTTCAATGCTGTGAGGTAATGTTTTGTTTTGTGCTTCGATTTATATAGAAGCAATGCGGAAACTACTTTGCATTCAAAGACCTTGACTTGAGACCAAAACCAAGGTTTTTACGAATTCCTTTGCGTGTGAAGACTATGACTTTGAACCGAAACTTAGATAAGCACATGCTATCCGTATTTTGTATATTTGACATCATATATGAGGGAAATAATGTGATAGTTTGTGATGAGGTTGTGAGCTTATCTAATGAGGACATGACGTGTTCTGAATCAATGCGGGTTTTGTTGGTTCTATCGAAATAGACAATATATTGACATAAAAGACGAACTTTATTTGTTACAAATTTATATCAAGTGTTATAAAACATAAGTGGAGGGTATCAATTCCTCCATCGTTCAACGTATGGTGGGATCTTTCACGGCTATCAGGGAAGCAAAACCATAGTCAATGTTGAGGATATGAGCCTAATTAGTCGAGACATGTTTTAGATCTAAGTTATCCGATGTTGATGTGTCTAAAGACGGACAATATTGGAGATAGGGTGTGGGCTGCTCAAGTTAACTAGGCCCCGGTCTTATTATTTAGTTCGTGATTGATATTGTCTTGGCTAGGGCTTCTATATATGAAGTCATAGGCTACTCATATGTCACGGGGTCAGATTCTCAAGACCCGTGCGACACTCAAACTACTTACTCATTCGTTTGAGCTCAGGTTAACTCCGACACCAAAATGGCTAAGTAGGAACTCGAAAGAGAAATGAAAACTCGGAACAGAAATGGGTACTCAGAACAAACTTTTGAAGGAAAAACACGTTGTATTGCTCTCGGGTTTTTGTGGGATTACAACTCGTGGTGGATCGATGGATCTTGGAGATCGTGGAGATTGTGGTGGATTGTGGAGATGGTGGAGATGGTTTGGCAAATGAGCTAAACATCTCCGTACTAACTTATTTTTTCACTTTCGTTTGTTCCTTTTTTTGTAAAATTTGTCTTATAAAAAATACAACCTTTAGATCGAGTATGCATATCAATGTAAATTTTGACACACATATAACGACGATTCAACATAATATTTTTGTAAATTTGTTATGAAACATCAATGTTTACTTGAATCACGTATTTCAACCTCATATATGTTACAGAACTATCAGACGCGATTTAATATGAAAACGAGACCTATATACATACGTATAAAATTACACAATTCATCACTATTTTTTAACTATGTCATTGCTATTTTGTTGACTTCATGTTGAACTTGCTCCACGATGGTTAGAAAATATACCACTCCATTGTGCAAGTTATTTCAAGCAAGTTTTGAGTTTTGTTAAATTACGTTTATGAATATAGTTAAAGTTATTTTTTGCCAATTCATAAAATTTGATGCCCAAATCCCCAAAAAAAAAAAAAAAGTATCATAGATGACTTTCTTTGATCCATTGATTCATCACATAGGAATATTGTAACATGACTTTCATTGGAATGACATGGCTAAATTTTGACAAATTAATACTATTCACGATAGGAAGAATCTAGAACTCTACATATCCTAGAGTTTTCTAGAATTCTTTACAACCTTCCCTACATATTTATAAGGTTCTAAAGTTTTTCGGAATTTTCAAAAATCTTCCGCAAACTTTGAGAAATCTATAGAACTTGGGCCTTTTTTGATGGGCCACTCTCTTGGGCCATCAAGAAAACTCGTAACGGGTTTAACTTTGGGTCACTTTGGATTGGGAACTTCAAATTTAGATAGCCCATGACACATAGCTAGTTTATCATTCTGCTTATTTGGTAAAAAAACATTAGTATTCTTAGTGATCCCAATTGTTCAATGCCTAACTATGCGAGTATGTCCAAAGACAGTCAAGTGACTTAATTAACACGCTCATCGCGAGTCCTAGTAAGGTAGTGGTCTAATTTGATTTCAAGAGTATTGCATACGATACTCCATCTTTTGTGGTTCTCGAGATACTTGGATTAAAGTGGAGTAGCGTGCCAATTCCATGTCAAAATTGTTTGTTGACTTGATATGCCCTGTTTAATTTCATAAAAGTCACCTTAACGTGCTTTGTGGTTAAGTTCATTCGGTTTTTATATTGAGAATATGACTCAGGCTCAAGGAGGATGCTTGCGGGGGGGAAAACTTAAATGGGTCGTTGAGGACAATGGGATACACCATTGGATGACCGGATCAAGGGATATTTTCCAATCTGAAAGCAGGTGATATCTTGACAAAAAAAAAAAAAAAAAAAAGCAAGCTACACAAGTTGCAGTGTTACACCTTGATAGTGGAGTGGTGTGCTATGAATTCTCCCACAAGAAGAGCCTTGTTCATGATATGTTGGCTCGATTTGTGAAGGAGAAAGATTGATAGGGTGTTTCACGCATTGGTTTTGCCGAGAAAAAAAGTGAGAATTTATGATGATAATCGTGACCCAATTAGTTAGGATGTATTTTAAATCCGTTTCAGTCAATGTTAAGGAGCCTAAGTGAACAATATTGGACATAGGGAGTGCGTCTGCGGAAGTTACTCCTTGTCTTATTTGGTTAGGGCTTCTGGATATCAAGTCATGCTTTATCATGTTTTGCAATTGATGAATCATAATTATTCAATGTCATCCCTACTCTTCAATGGACGTAATTACTAAATATGCTAGACGAATGACTTGCTTATTACGATCATAGTGAGTCTCGTCCAATTTAATTTCGAGCCTGCTTCACGTGATAATCTAGATGCGGAACAATATTTTGCATTTTCTCTTCTTCGTCTCATTCTGCTTTACCATGCAAAGAACACCACATCATGAAATATTGGGCTCGAGGACAAAACATGACATGATTATGAATCTAAGATACGAAATAGACGCTGAAAAATCATGTGGAGTACATTTGAGATTAGGGCAGGTAACGGAGTGAACTGTTTATATTGTAAATAACAACTTCTCACCATAAAGTGATTCTGATGACGACATTGAGGTGGTCCTGGGACGAGTAACACATGATGCCAGTCCACATATGGACCAGTTTGAAATGTCGCCCCGTCTACTGATAAGATGGAGCGTAATTTTCAAATTGGTTCATTATTAGGATTTAGGATAGTCCCATGTCATGAGTCGATTTAACACATCATGTGCACTAAATTTTCTGGAAGTGCCTCTATACATTTACTTGCACAAACAGGCGAATTTGCATCAGTTGAAGTCATAGCTTATGATCGGGTGGTGTTTCTTCTTATGCTAATATGACATCCAAATCTATAATAGTATTTGTGTAAGCGGTGTCCATTCCTTACAAACCTTACCTATTATCTATATAAAGAAATAGAACCATACATCTTGTGTCTGTGGTTTTCAGTTGATGCACAGACGAAAAATCAACATCTTATAGGACCAACTTCACTATAGTCTTAATCCCCTAAGACTGGTAGGATCGCGTATCCTGAGATATGTGGCTACGTTCAACGAGTAAACAAATGCCATCCGAACCTAAGGAGATTTAGTCCAAGATACGTAGTGCGGGGTAGCTAAAATAACGAATCAAACCAAACGCTATTGCTTCTACATTCGGAGTACGTGATTCTGTATTATACAAGTCCCACAATGAGGTCCATGACCCAATATTTCTTAAATCAACTTCATCACATGAAGTTGCTTCCTATGAACATCAAGCTTGCTTTCACCTGATCAACAATACATCTAAATCTCTATCTATATAGTGAAGACTCGAGGAGATCGAAAACATACATATTGCGATAAAAATCGCTTAAGAACGAATACATTGATCATTGTTTTCCTTTCGTTTCCCACTTTTTCACTTCTTTCTTGATCTTGGCATTCTTTTTAAGAAGAGCTTGGAGTTTTCGCTTGCCATAAGGTGGCGGCATTGTACATGGGTCACCTTGCTCCCTGTCCTTTACCATTGTCTGTATCTTGTTCGATGTCTCTAAGCCGATTGGGCTGCAACCCCATGTCTCGGAGCACAACTCTACCGCCTCAGGTGGCACTGTCGGCTTGTATCTCAGCAGCCTCCCGTATTGATCCAACACATGGAACATGTAGTCATAAACATTGTCCATTGTTATCTCCTCTTTTATGTACATGCTGCCTGCTTTCGAAATCTCCTGAGCCTGTGAATGATAAACTGAATGTAAATATATGATATCGTGACTTGATTTAACAATGGCTGCTATGGGCTTGCTTTAATGAGCAGCATTTCAGATCAGCCAAACGACGGTTTATGTATACCAGGACTCAAAAAGAGCGTGCATGCCTTTAATCACCTTGTCTTGGTGACGGTTGCCCCATTCGACAGCATACTTGATGGAAGGGCAGATGCGCTTCTCGTTGATCGGCCAGTAGTGCGTCATTGGAACTAGACTTCTTGAGAAGAAGTCGTAGAACTCGGGATTGACAAGGAGGGTCATGGAGTCACAAGCCAGAATGTACTTCTCGCTAACAGACCACGCGTTCCCCTCCATGTAAATCTTGTACCTGTGTCAATATCATAAGCAGTTCATGAATATATGCCCTATATGCAAAGTAACAGGATCAGTTAGCGGAGGGTTCGGATCTCGACCTGTAGTTACACTGCTTTGACAAATCAGAGTTTTTGAATCCATTCGCTATCTCGCTTCTCCAATCCTGCAAAATTGCAGCTCTGTTTCAGAAAGGACCCTATGGAACAATATCTAAATACAATGTACAATTAGTTCAAGCATTTAGACATTTTCCTGGCCATCATTCAAAATTTGCGGTAAAGTTTATCCGTTGCCTGCTTTGTAGTTGTTGTTTAATCCGAACATGAATTTTACGACGACTAGCCTATACATGTATCCGGAGTATAGCCACAAACCTGACCATGGATAGCAGCATTCCAGTCATTGATGGAATTGCACTTGCCAAGTTTCTGTCTTGGACCAGTGTACAAGTTCCCTTTCCAAAAGGCATAAGGTTCCTTGTTGGTCCAATTAGCCCTCATGTTTTCTTCTTCTATATCCTTCATCAAGGGTACCCATGGCTTTATATTGACCTCAGGCCTGCACTACGAGATCACGATACTTTAGTACCTTATCTTTCAAGTCCGATCCGGTATGTCAAATATGCACAAACATGTACAGGCAACACATTTGCCTGTAAGCTTGAGCTTTGAAACAAACTAGTGTACGTGAGGCATTACCAACCCCAGAAGGACCAATCAGGGAAGACGATATCAAACGTTGAGTCGCTTCCACAGTAATGAAACAATGGTGGCGCTTCCACCTCTTTTTCCCCCTGATACTCATGTTTTTTGATCGAAGGCCTATCGTGGCACTGAAAAATCAAGTCGATATCAGGGAGACTCCCAGGGTAGAGTGTCAGGAGCTGCAATACACCCCATAAAGTAAATACATCCCTTGTCTGGAAAGCCTTATGATACTGCTTCACATACGCCGTCCCATTAACAATGACTAGCCTAAAATGTGCGTATTTCTCGAGTTCCTCGACCATCTCCCTAGTGATCCCTTTCTTCTTCCACGGCTTCAGGTCCTCGTGGATCCACCCGAAGTATTCGGGACATGATCTAGGGCTCGATGAATCGTTGTTTGTTGCCGGATAATTTGCTGGGCAAGTTAAGGTCATGTTAGTGGTTGGACATGTAAGTTCATGTTCATCCTTCTTTGGATAGTCCACTGATATCTTGATCGAGCTTGATGTTGTTCCCTGAAATGAAATCCCTGTGAAAAGAGACTGGAAAACATACCAGTTTGAGTACTCATTTTTAATCTTGATCCAAAACCAAAACTAACTTTCAATCACACACCAAAACACGCCCGATTCGGAATCATTTTCTAGGAGGCGGATTCGACTTATGAATCAAACATTTACATTAAGAATGTATTTGTCATAGATTCAATCTTCAAGGAAGACAACATTCTGTTTCGCGATACCAAGTTATAATCATTCTCCTACCAAAGAACACTTCAGAGTCATGTTGAACAAAATGTAGAATCTTCGTTGATGACATAAATATGCACTCCCATGTGGAACGAGGCTCAATCCAAAACTTCACATATCCAATTAAGGATAGGATCCTATGCTGTTTTTAAGGTACAGAGGATACAAATCCTGCCTAATCATGGTGATCTAGTCAAAGTGCCAAACTCCCGAAATTGCAAATTTCCCCTGATTGAAATCATTACCAGAGGCATTAAATGATACAAACATGATGATGACTCTGTAAACTCCTACAAATAGTACAAATAATCTCCCATATAATCTTATAAAGAATCATATGTTTTCTGTTTGAAACCAATCCTATGGATGATGATATAGCTTGAAAGTACTCTAGACTCTATTTTGAGGTAGGTGAGGGAGAAGGAGACTTTAAGAACGTGAGAATAGTCACACCAAAAAAACAAAGGTCAAACATGTGAACAAACAATGAGAAAACCCAAATGTTGTTCATATCATAATTAACAGTGACATCAAATTACCATGTCCATCCAATGGAACGCGACGACGAAGAGGAAGACGAGGAAGACGAGGATGAACGACGCGGTCGAGGCCGAGACGACGTCTATCTTCTTCGTGGTCGACGACGAGGCGGAGTTGTACCATCTGATCACCATCTCCCATGGGACTCGGAGTAACTTTGCTGGTCTCCATCCGATTCCTTGAGCTTGAACTTGTACTAGTTGAATGTTTTCCTCTTCATCCATTGGTTTGTACTAGTTGATGAAAATCATGTTCAAGAAACCAGCAGGAACAAGATAAATGAGGAGAGCAAAGTGGGGAGACTTTGCAAAAGTCTTGGTTTAAGCACATTCGGTTTTGGGATTAATGTGACTTGACTATGTATCCGGCGGGTAAGATAATCTCATAGGATTACGTCAGTGTAATTTTTACATCTGTCAATGCAGATTAACGATAAGTCGTTAACAATTTTTTTAATATAAAAATAAAGATAAATTTTTCGTATATTATCTTGTGTTATATGGATGTCTTTTCTACATCCTGTATTTGACTAAATTACGTGGATACGTTCCTTTTAGATATTGATTATGTGCGGATAACTAAAGGTCAATTTGTTATAATATCTCTGATTATTTATTTTTGTTTGTTGTATGATGAAACAAAAATGATTGTTTTTAAAATGAATGAAACTAAAGTTGAAAACAGAAAACCAAAAAAAATAATTTTTAATATTTATTTTTTGTTTTATTCGAATATAGTATACAAGATTTTTTTTTACAAAAAATTATTTTATTTGATAAAGCGATTTCGATTTTTGTTACTGATTTTTTATTTTCGTTATTGATTTTATTTTTATAATTATGAGCAACAATGCCAAATAACCCCTCAATTTTTTACGTTAATTATTTGTTGATCAATAGTTATGGTTTAGAGAAATCTTGATGATAACAAAATCATGATAGATTTCGATTAAAATATACCATTTTTTTTATGTCTCGAAGTATTTATAAAAGTTTCAAAAACACATATATTGAGATAAAATTTGATTTGCGTTGTGATACGATCCATATCAGATTTTGAAAAATTATCGTAAAATATTAATGATAATTTAAATTATATATTTTAACTTGACGTCAGTGACATAATTTTTTTGATAAATTAAACTTATCAAAATATATTTAAGTAATATAATGATGGAAAGTGTTATAATAATTAAAATGAGTATATGCCAAGATTTTCGATGAGTATATCATGGTTCTTGGGTGGGGCAAGATTCTATAGGAGTGGGAGGAGCATGACCTTTTTCTTATTGGCTTAAGAAAATTGATTGATTGGTATTCTTTGGGTGTGTATCTAATCGTAACTATTAAATAAATCATGGGATGAAACTTAAATAAAGAAGGTACGATAGGGATACAAACCAAACTACTGCCTTGATGAGTTTAAACAGTAAAACGAGCTAATTTAACCTGAGCTTATAATCTAGTAGTATATTGAAAATAGATGGTCATTTTACTGTTCAAATATACTATTAGGTTATAAGCTCAATTTCAATTTCAACCTATATCTCAACTAATAAAAGAATATATCCACATAATCCCATTAACAGTAGGATAAAAGAAAAACATCCTTATAAAATAGAATGACATACACAAACCTTATATCTATTTTTATATTAAAGGTTTGTTTCTTGACGTCTTTCAATGTGGAATCTCTAACCTCACATATATCTCAATTGATATAATTTATTTTCAGGTATATTCCTAAACTTAATCTGAATCCATATCTCATCTAATCATGGATATTAATGTACACCGCGAAAAAATGAAAATCCAGCTAAAATCCATGATAGTAGTGGTAGAGACCTAAAGACAAAATATAGTGATGAATGCACATGACTTGCCCAAAAACGAAAAGTCGTGGTCAACACAGATATAGAAAACACACCGAACCCACTCGATAAGAGTTGTGGTTGCAAATTGGTCCTTCCACTCCCCTGATTCACATTCATAGTCTAGTACTATGCTGCAACATCAGAAACAGTTTTGGATATTCAATGTGTTTCCTGTACTCTCGCAGGATGACTCAATAAATTTTTATTCAACAAGAAAACAGCATGATGCAACAACATCATTGGGCACGTAATTTGGATGACTCTGGACCTTGGATCATTGAAACTAATGGACTCAGATATTATAGTAGAGTTCCAACTCAAAAACCATTTATAACGGGTGAAATAACGAACATATACTCTAGTTGTTTAGTGCTCTTAACTCTCAATGGGTTTCTGTATTTCGTTGCCGACCTTTTTCCACACATAATAACATCAGATTACAATCCTCAATGTTTTTCAGTAACCTGAGCCCAATATAGATCTTCCCACATCTCTACTTGCCTTAACAAGTTACCATATCTTTCCCAGTTAGCCTCGACAGCAGGTGGACCATAAGCCGGAGGGAAGGCGCAGGGAGGTGACTCGGCCGGAGATCTGACCGATGAATCTATCATCATCTTTCTCCAAATGCCCTCGGCTTGGCACGTCATTGTTTCTGAGCATACCTCGACTGCTCCTTGAGGGATGACCGGCTTGAACCTCAATAGCTTAGAGTACTCGTTCAGCAGGTGGAACATGTAATCATAGACATATTCCATCTTCAAGTCCTCGTGTATGAACCTGCTCCCAGCCTCGCCTATTGCTTGTGCCTGCTAACGTTGTTCATCAGACAAATATGAGTTTAAAGTAACCTACATCATGTCAAAGGTTTCAGAAAAGGCTATGTTGCAAAGTAGTCAACAATAAGTATCAACCCAAAAGGTCATTGCATCCATCGGGATTTATCATGACATCTGATGATCATGAAGAGCTGAAAATTTGTTACCTCTGTAGTGTAATTGTTGCCCCATTCGACAGCGAACTTGAGAGATCTGCACTTGTCGGTGTCCCTGATAGGCCAATAGTGCTGCAGGGGAACCATCCCTCTCAAGAAGAAATCATGGAACTGTGGCGTCACAAGCAAGGTCATGGAATCACAACCTAGAATGTATTTCTCACTCACTGACCACGCCCACCCCTCTATGTATATCTTGTACCTATAGCATGCCCCATGAAAGAAGTTACTCTATTGGTGACACCGACAAATCAGAAGGAGTTTCTGACAGCTGAAATGAGCCAGCATATGTATATGGCAACTGAGAATTAGAAAAATTTAGGAAGCATTGCATAAAACTGAAGGCAACGAAGCCACCAACAAAACCCGAAAGAATTGAATATACATTTTTGTCGAAAAATGACCGGTGCCAAGATGAGATTTTCATGTATAGGTTTACCTGTGGGTGCATTGGTCTCCTACGTTCGAATCCTTATACCCTTGTTTAGCCTCTTGGTTCCAGTCCTGCAGAGAACAAGCTATACGCTTCATATCAGCGCTGCAATATCTGTAACACGAGAAGCCCGAAAAGTTGAACTAACCTGGATATAGAGGCGGGCATTCCAATCAGCTGTCTGGGAAACATTGCACTTAAGAAGATCTCCCCTCCAGGGACAAACAAAAGGGTTACCTCTCCAGTAAGCGCAAGGCACCCTGTCCACCCACTTTGTTCTTTTATTGCCTTCTCTGATGTCGGTTGATGCATTCGTCCATGGCTTTATGTTCGTCTCCGCCCTTAAAAAAACAACTATATATTCAGCCATTTTCAATTGATGTATCTATACCGTTGTTCCGAAAATCATTTCACCGCGAAACTTACCAACCCCAGAAGGACCAATCAGGGAAGACGATGTCCAAGCTCTGCCAGTCAGAGCAGTACCTGAACAAAGGTGGAGGCCCTGCATTGGGATGCATAAAGTCCTTTGATCCAATCACAGGCCTGTCGTCGCAATCAAACATCATCTCAAGATCAGGCAGCCTCCCAGGGTACAGCCTTACAAGCTGTACAATCCCCCACAGCGTAAACACGTCTCTGGTCTGAATCGCCTTTCTAAACTTCTCAACGTACACTTTTCCACCTAGGATCACCAGTCTGAAGTGGGCCGTTCTCCTTGCCTTTTCCACCATTTCTCTTGTTATACCTGTTTCTTTCCATGGTCGTACATCCTCGTGGATCCACCGAAAGTAATCTGGGCATGTTGATGCAGGGTCACCATTCAACGGCCAGTTGGCTGATGGGTAGTGATTGTTATCAGGACAGGTTCGATTCAAGGTTGTGTTGGAGAAGCAAATCAAGCGTGGGTATTTTAGTGGTTTGGATGTTGCCTTCCCGCTGAATAAAGGGAAGATTAGCTTCCGAGGAGAAATGCTGTATAAGATTGTCTGCAACATGAACATAAAGATGAATTTAATATTGGAATGACGTGTAAACCATCTGATATCCAAATTCCCCTGTTCTGAAACAAAATAATAATAATAATAATAGTAAAAAAAATCCACATGTTTCAAATTCTGAAATGAGAGAATCAAGTAAGAGAGTGTGTGAACTCTATAAGCTAAACAAGGCAGAGCAACAAAACTTGAGCACATTGGATTGAACTAACAAGATGGCATCAGCTAGGTAAAGATCCAATAACCTTGAAAAATAATGCAAACATTGAAAAGATCCCATAACACAAACTCACCTTACATAGCCATCCCGCGAGAAACAATATGCAGAACACAGACAGAAAGATCAGGAACAGAAGAAGAATGTTTTTAGTGACAGCATTTCTCTTTGACAGACGCCATTGCCTCACGACCAAATATCTGTTTGCATAGATGTCATCGCTATTATTGAACACATTACTAACATGACCCGAAATTATATCCCAGATCCTTCTCTCTTTTATCACCCTGTATCTATTTTCTCCCATTGAACACCAACTGTTCCAGATAAATGCTAGAAAAGAGATTTAACCAGAGAGATGGTTTTTAGACCATATTTATAGACCTAGCTTGGGTCTAAATCACGACACAAGTTATCTATTCAGCGGGCAACTAATGTAGATTTTAAGAAACTAGATCAGATTTGTATTAATTCATTAAGCTCAACTTGAAACTGAAGTCAAGTAGGAGCAAACATGCAGGCAAAACATGTTTCCCCAATAAATTAATCCCCTCAATCCACATTCTTTTTTCATGATCATTGGCTTCTTGGCATGGTTCAATTTACTAAAAGTGCCATAACTCATGGTTGGTACGCTTTAACTGAAACCCACAGTTGCTGCTAAGTTACAAAATTTCTTAGACTTAACATTGTCAAGATTCAAATATCAAGAAAAATGAGGCTGCATCAAATGCAGCTTTTTGGATGCGTTTTTATTTTATCATTGAAAATAATAAGGTTATGTACAAGTTATGAAAGGGATGACTCAACATAAACCATACCCCTCATCTTCCTGACTAATGATTAAAAGCCTAAGCTTTTATGTAGGATTCCATAAACGCATGCTACATAACACATCTTCTAATTGATTTATTTTTAATTAATTCTTAAAATTTAGATGTTTTAAAAGATTTTTTTGCATTTTTTATCGTTTTTTCAATGCCTCTCGCCTTTTTGATGGTCCATCACCAACTTGACTATACAATTTCATCCCTACAACTCTACAAGCCGTTCTCATATCCCATACCTAGATTTAGAGATAAATTTGGAATCCTGACCATCGAAATAAACTATATTTAAGTTAATTCGTCTTCATTTCATATTATTCATTTGAAAATTCAAGTTATGTTTAGGTTAAGAGTTATGAACTTATCACTCGTCAAACTTTAGACGTGCTATAACACACGTAAAAATTGTAAATTCACACCTATTCACGATATCCTTTCATAAGTTCAAAAAGAATGGCACCGGCAATTTTCATGTGTTGAGAAGAAACATAGCCTATACAAACTTCCTCACACACTATATTACTATTTGAAACTGTCACCAACTCCAGAAAAAGATATTACACAAATCATTCCACGATGAACATAAATGGTAGAGTAGAGAGGAACTTTTATCATGCATCATGTTAAAGACATACAAGTTTTAGTTGAGCTGAAAAGAAGAAAGAAGGCTCCTAGTCTTTTAAGTACCTGAAGGTTTTTTCTGGGGAAACATCAAGAACGGTTATAAAAAGACTTTGGCAAGCTGCGTGAAGCATACCTCACAACGTAGAAGTCATCTATATATATTATAAATTTACAGTGTGATACCATGGTATGCCACACCCATATTTAATGATTATCAATAATTATAAAAAATATATTCATATTACCTCTTTTGTAGTTCATATGTATTATTAAATCCTTTATATATGTCATGACAAAAAAATATGTGTATAAATATTTTATCGTTAGTGTTAATTATCACGAAAAAATGATAATGATTGAAAATACTTGACTTCAGAAGTCAAGAATTTTTGTCACAAAAAAAAAAATAGATAAAAAAATTTATATAGCATACTATAATAATTTGATATAATTCATGGAATTATTCGAATAATTTGAAAAATATCATAATTTTAGTAAAAAGAAAAATTGAAGTAAAACCAAAGACAAAATAAAGAAGAAGATTTTAAGGATCTCATGAGATACTGTTTGAGAATATCGTGATAATGTCATACCTATTAGATTATAAAAGACATGTATATTTGTATTGTTTACCCAAAAATTTTTTTTATTTGACAACATTATCAAACAATTTGTAATTAATGTAGAACTTACTTTAATAATAACATTTTTTATATTGATAATGTCCTATGCCAATGATCGACCTTGGATAAAACAAAGTCAAGTTTTCATATTACAGTATTTGAAACTTCATTCAAAAGAAAATAATCATTCAATTTTCGTGACATTTTCTGTTTACTCATTTCGTTTTATCAAGTTAATTCATGAATTTGATCATTGATCAGATTGAAATATGATCATTCATTATGCCATAAAAGGTACTTCTATTTATTTTATGTGAAATTTTTATATTAAAATATTAAATGTAAAAGTATTATATATTTCGAGAATCAATTAATCATTCTCAATAAAATCAAAATAATTACAAAAACATCCAGCATGATATATGCATAGCAAACAAAATATTGACGATATCACAATAAATATTTCTAATAAATAACCAATAATTAATTTCTGAATAATTAATCTCTTATAAGATTATGACATTATCCGCGCAACGCACGGGTCATATACTGGTCCTACATGAAAAACAGATGAAACAATACCATGCAATGGTTAATTCTCGAATCACCAATGGAACCATAAACAAGTGTGGAAAACAATAGATGGACTATTACTTGAATGAGACCAGCATGTCTTAGCAATAGATGAATCATCCATAGTCAGCGTCGTTAGACAAGGATAACCCCATGAAAGAGCAAAAGCTAGATACCAACCATTTTGACATAATTTGTCTCTCAAGGAAACATAAAGAGCAAGAGGAAGTTGAACAAGAACCATACAAGCATCATTGTCAAGACCGCGTATCTATGAAGCCATCCGTTGTGCTATTCGACTACATTGCGATGCCGTCTCCACGGTCTTCAGTCTGATAAACAAAAAACATGGAGCATCAAACTGCACGAGACACAAAGACGCTACGCTTGATAGTACATTGAAAAAGACAATCTTCTCCCGCGATATTTAACGGATCAGTTCCACTCATTAGTCATTACAGTCAATCACAGGAAAATAATCTAGCCCGACGAACACCGCACAAACTCAGTTCCCGTCAAGCCCCACACACAACACACCGTTTCATCTGATTACAATTATCTCATCGAAGCAAGTCAGGCGATGCCATTATAAAGATGGCCAAATAGCAGTCTGAATCAACTCAACAACCCTAACTTAAAATCAATCACCATGATTCGATCAGGTCAAGCAAGCTGGTCCTGAAAAACCCTAACCTCATAGCACCCAACTAATCCACTTAATGCTGGTTAATTGATTATACCTGAGTTGGATTAGAGCGAGCAAAAAGAGCAGCACCATTGCGAGGCAGAAGAGAGAGGCCGAAATGTGACAGCGATTTCATCACGCCGATGAATTTGCTAGGCTCCGCCCAAAAAGGGGTTGTCCGCCATCGGCTCCCCTCGGTCCGAAGTAAAACAGGTTCGAATTCCTCACAATGTTACTGTATAATACTCCCTCCGTGATGCACTATTCATTCATTTCGTCAATCATTACCATGACTAATTTTATGCCAAATATATGTATATTTATAATAAACTTCTTGGGCTAAAGAGTGCACAGAGACACCAGTATATATATATAAAAAAATCATATAATCAAAGATTCCATCCATAAAGTAAAAATATAACCACACAAACAACACCATGTAAAGTTTTCCCTCCATGGTCACTTCTCAACCATAAACTATGTCTAAGATTATGATCAGTGGCAACTGAAAGCCATCCAACTGCTCCAGTGAAAACATAGCATCGTGGGCACTGCCATGCCATCTAAGGAATTAGAAGTCTACTGCGAACACGACCACAATCCCCATCTACATTACGACCACAATCCCCATCTACATTGGAAGTCTGCTGGGAACATACAGCATATAAGAACCCAGTTGAAAAATGGGTTACAACTAGTCTTCTAATTCTATATGTATCTATCATCGGAATAAAACCAGCAGCATCCTTACTAGCAGTTAACAGGATCACAGCCAGCCAAAGACAACTACTAATCTTATGTGCCATTTACTGCCAGAGATATCCGAATCCTGGCTTCAAAAGGGTAGTCCAGATGTCCCATTGACGAGGTTTCAGCTTCAGGGTATGTTCCTCAAGCAGGCGCTCAAGGAGGGGAAAATGGAGTAATCATCCACCGTTGCTGCCAGGAAGCTCATGTCATTGTGTCCACCGGGGAAATCCAACAGCAGCTGCAATGCGGACTCAGATGAGTCCTCCATGTCGTTGGAACTCGAACAGTCAGAGCCAAGGTTCACGTCTCCCGTGCAGGATTTGGAAGTCTTGTAGTCTGTATCATCAACCGCAAGAGTGGCCGAGCAATTTGTGAAGAGGCCCATATCAATCGACATGGAACCACATTTCGTAGAGGAGGATGCCTGAGAAGCCGGGCTTTCACATGCGATGTTCTCTCCGGTTTTCTTGATCTTCCGAAAGGATTCTCCAACTTCGGAGTTCCAGATGCGAAGGAAATAGTCAGAATCCGTGTTCCTTGAACTGGTTGGGTTGTGAAGTACAGACTCTTTTGAAAGCCGAGCCTCAGCTTCTAACCTTGCGCTCTCCCATTGTGCCATGTGGCGTGTAGAAGGAGAAGCAGGAGCTTTTGAGATCCGGCCGAGAAGGGAAGAGGCCGGTTCGTGGGTTTGGGGATCAAGGCCCATGCTCACGAGGCGCTTCCTTAAGTGGGTGTTCCACAGGTTCTTTATCTCATTGTCCGTTCTTCCTGGTAACTGAGAAGCAATTGCAGCCCACCTAATGAAAAAAAAGAAGAAGCATGAGATAAGGATCTTCTCCACATTAAATCACTAGGATGATGTCTTGTCCTGTAACAAGAATTCATTTTGGCACAATGTACCTGTTGCCAAGGATGGCATGCAGCTGAATAACAAGCTTTTCCTCTTCAGCGGTGAATGGTCCGCGTTTGATGTCTGGTCTAAGGTAATTTGTCCAGCGAAGGCGACAACTCTTTCCACAGCGAAGAAGACCTGCACAGGCATGTGAAGCCTTTGTTCAGCCCAAGATAATTTGTATATCGTCATAAACCTCTGAAATAAGTTCTCATCAACACTATAATTTGCTCTTACTAGTCTTATTTCAACAAGAGTTCGACAGAGCTTCTCAGTTATCACTAGTCAAAGCAATTTAAAAACCGCTGTTGCAGATCCCCTGTTTTAGAATCCATTAACAATGTGTCACTTGAAAGATATGTTTCACGAACTTAACTTAGATCCCGTCAAACGGATCCGTAATCACTTTCCATACCCTAATTGGCTTTCTCTTCCCTCACTATCCTCTAAAACCACCTTTCCTTCACTTACCATTTCCCAACTTCACTTTTCCATCCCCTTCCCAAACATTAGCTTCAACAAGGGGTACCACCACGTGATAATGAAATTGGACAAGACATGCAAGGGGAAAAACCAGGGAAAAAAATGTCCAGGACACGAACAGATATCGAAAGGTAAAGTTGATACTATCCAAAATATGGACATAGCCTAGATCAGATACAGTCCATCTTCCTCTACTATAACCTCGCTGTCAAAATTAAATGCAAAGCCCTCTAATGTCATTCAACGGTACAGTACCCATCACATGTTTGGATCGGCACACAAGCCTCGGCCAAGGACCATTTGGGCCAGCCTAGTTTCCCGGTAACTTAATTAGTTATGTGCACATACCCAAATCTCATCATTGTCCCAAATGATGGTGTGGTATGAAACAAAGAAGCATGG